>CABHPP010113122.1:0-43678 GCA_902168425.1 Peromyscus attwateri
TCTCTGTTTAGTTCTGTAGCCCATTTCTTAATTGGACTGTTGGGCATTTTGATGTCTAATTTCTTTTTCTTTTTCTTTTTTTTGCACTCAGGGCTTTTTATTGGTGTTGGAGGAGGATTCCCCACCCTCAAGGTGAAGACTGAGTAAGCAGAAGCAGCACTCTCGGGCTCAATACCAATAAACCTTCTTGTGTCTTCGAGTCTCCTGGATCCCCATTGCCTCCATCACCTCTTCTTCTAATGTCTTTAGCTGGGGCACATAAGTTCTTTCTAGAGCATCTTCCACTGATGTGTCCTTAGGGCCATCAGTCCATGTTTCTGGGACAACGCCATCTGCTCTAGGAAATTCAGGTTTGGGGATAATTCTCCCAGATCTTATAGAGACTTGAACCTGCTCTCCTTCCTCAGTAAATTTCCACTGGATCTCAGTGGGTTTCCTGTCCACAGGGTCTACTAACTTGACCTGGTTATGAAGCACGGGAGCTTCACTAGGAATCATGGTCCCTCGGTGATCCTTGGTTCTGCCAATATAGTGGAAATGCGTGTTCAGACCCTCCAGGACAACACAGTTCTGCTGTCGAATGACCTGAACCACTTTGCCCTGCTTCCCAGCATACTTGCCTTCTAAGATCTCCAACATGTCTCCATAGAATAGGTGCCAGTCTTCATCAGAGATGGGCTCTAACACCATTGGTACTGCCTGCTCCATTGGGGATTCCTGTTGTCTGACAGGGAGCCTGGACAGCTCATCCCATAGCGGTGGTGGAGACCAGGAGTGGCTTTGGAGGCCAAGGCCAGCAGGGCTGAAAGACGCATGGTTGGACGTAAGAAATCTCAGCAGTGGAAGACTCAAAAGCTCTGTCAGCTTTTATCCCAGCACTTGCGTGGCAGATCTTAGTGAGTTCAAGACCAACCTGGTCTATATAATGAGTTCTGGGCCAGCCAAGACTACATAATGAGACCCCAGATCCAAGGATAGCTCCAACCTCCTAGTAAAGAGAAATCCAAGGAGGAGGACTGTGCCCCAATTTAAGGCTAGGAAAAGGAAGTCCCTTAGAGTATCAGCCTTCTGAGGACCACCGGCGCCCAGCGGGCTCACCTTTCCCTATCTTTCTTAGCCTGTGGGTGCTGCTCGGGCGTGATGTCTAATTTCTTGAGTTCTTTATATATTCTGGATATCCACCCTCTGTCAGATGTGGGGTTGGTGAAGACCTTTTCCCATTCTGTAGGCTGTCGCTTTGCCTTGTTGACCGTATCCTTTTCTCTATAAAAGCTTCTTAGGTTCAAGTGGTTCCATTGATGATTGTTTTTCTTATTGTCTGTGCTACTGGTGTTATATTTAGGAAGTGATCTCCTATGCCAATGCGTTCAAGACTACTTCTTACTTTCTCTTCTATCAGGTTCAGAGTAACTGGATTTATGTTGAGGTCTTTGATCCACTTGGACTTAAGTTTTGTGCATGGTGACAGATATGGATCTATTTGCAGCCTTCTACACGTTGATATCCAGTTACGCCAGCACCATATGTTGAAGATGCTTTCTTTTTTCCATTGTACAGTTTTGACTTCTTTGTCAAAAATTATATGTTCATAGGTGTGCGGATTAATGTCAGGGTCTTCAATTTGATTCCATTGGTCCACATGTCGGTTTTTATGCCAGTACCAAGCTGTTTTTATTACTGTAGCTCTATAGTAGAGCTTGAGGTCAGGGATCGTGATGCCTCCAGAGGTTGTTTTATTGTACAGGATTCTTTTGGCTATCCTGGGTTTTTTGCTTTTCCATATGAAGTTGAGTATTATTCTTTCCAGGTCTGTGAAGAATTGTGTTGGGATTTTGATGGGGATTGCGTTGAATCTGTAGATTGCTTTTGGTAAAATTGCCATTTTTACTATGTTAATCCTGCCTATCCATGAGCATGGGAGATATTTCCATTTTCTGACATCTTCAATTTCTTTTTTCAGGCACTTAAAGTTCTTGTCATATAGGTCCTTCACTTGCTTGGTTAGTGTTACCCCAAGGTATTTTATATCATTTGTGGCTATTGTAAATGGTGATGTATCTCTGATTTCCTTCTCAGCCTGTTTGTCAATTTTATATAGGAGGGCTACTGATTTTTTTGAGTTGATCTTGTATCCTGCTATGTTGCCTAAGGTGTTTATAAGTTGTGTCAGTTCCTTGGTTGAATCTTTGGAGTCACTCAAGTATACTATCATGTCATCTGCAAATAGGGAAAGCTTGACTTCTTCCTTTCCTTTTTGTATCCCCTTAATCTCCTTATGTTGTCTTATTGCTCTGGCTAGAACTTCAAGTACTATATTGATTAAGTATGGGGAGAGCAGACAGCCTGGCCTTGTTCCTGATTTTAGCGGAATCGCGTTGAGTTTCTCTCCATTTAATTTGATGTTGGCTGTTGACTTGCTGTAAATTGCCTTTATTATGTTGAGGTGTGTTCCCTGTATTCCTGATCGCTCCAAGACCTTTATCATGAAGGGGTGTTGGATTTTGTCAAATGCCTTTTCTGCATCTAGTGAGATGATCATGTGATTTTTTTCTTTGAGTTTGTTTATATGGTGTATTACATTGATGGAATTTCATATGTTGAACCACCCTTGCATCCCTGGGATGAAGCCTACTTGATCATGGTGGATAATTGTTTTGATGTGTTCTTGAAGTCTGTTTGCCAGTATTTTATTGAGTATTTTTGTATCAATGTTCAGGAGGGAGGTTGGTCTGTAATTCTTTTTCTTTGTTGCATCCTTGTTTGGTTTAGGAATCAGGGTAATTGTAGCCTCATAGAAGGAGTTTGGTAATGTTCCTTCTGTTTCTATTTGTGGAACAGTTTAAAGAGTATTGGTATTAACTCTTCTTTGAAGATCAGGTAGAATTCTGCACTGAAACCATCTGGTCCTGGGCTTTTTTTGGTTGGGAGACTTTTAATGACTTATTCTATTTCCTTAGGGGTTATTGGACTATTTAAATAGTTTATCTGGTCTTGATTTAACTTAGGTATGTGGTACCTATTGAGATAATTATCCATTTCTTTTAGATTTTCCAGTTTTGTGGAGTAGAGGTTTTTGAAGTATGACCTGATGATTCTCTGGATTTCCTCATTGTCTGTTGTTATGTCCCCCTTTTCATTTCTGATTTTGTTAATTTGGATGCTCTCTCTCTGTCTTTTGGTTAGTTTGGGTAAGGGCTTGTCTATCTTGTTGATTTTCTCAAAGAACCAACTCTTTATTTCATTAATTTTTGTATTGTTCTCTTTGTTTCTATTTTATTGATTTCAGCTCTCAATTTGAAAGTTTCCTGGCATCTATTCTTCCTGGGAGACTTTCCTTCTTCTTGTTCTAGAGCTTTCAGGTGTGCTGTTAAGTCACTAGTGTGAGATTTCTCCAACTTCTTTATGTGGGCATTTAGTGCTATGAATTTCCCTCTTAGCACTGCTTTCATAGTGTCCCATAAGTTTGGGTATGTTGTGTCTTCATTTTCATTGATCTCTAGGAAGACTTTAATTTCTTTCTTTATTTCTTCCTTAACCCATTGTTGATTCAGTTGAGCATTATTCAGTTTCCATGAGATTGCAGGTTTTCTGTAGTTTTTGTTGTTGTTGAAATCTAACTTTAAACCGTGGTGGTCTAATAGAACGCAGGAGGTTATTCCCATTGTTTTGTATCTGTAGAGATTTGCTTTGTGTCCAAGTATGTGGTCGATTTTAGAGAAGGTTCCATGGAGTGCTGAGAGAAGAAGGCATATTCCTTTTTGTTAGGATGGAATGTTCTGTAGATATCGATTAAGTCCATTTGAGTCATAACATCAGTTAAGTCCTTTATTTCTCTGTTAAGTTTCAATTTGGGAAATCTGTCCAGTGGTGAAAGTGGGGTGTTGAAGTCTCCCACTATTAATGTGTGGGGTTTTATATGTGGTTTAACATTTAGTAATGTTTCTTTTACGTATGTGCGTGCCCTTGTGTTTGGGGCATAAATGTTCAGAATTGAAACTTCATCTTGGTGGATCTTTCCTGTGATGAGTATGTAATGCCCTTCTTGATCTCTTTTTATTGATTTTAGTTTGAAGTCTATTTTGCTGGATATTAGGATGCCTACACCCACTTGCTTCTTAAGACCATTTGATTGGAAAGTCTTTTCCCAGCCTTTTATTCTATCTTTGAATAGTGTCTATCTTTGAATTTGAGGTGTGTTTCTTGTATGCAGCATAAAGATGGGTCATGCTTTTATATCCATTCTGTAAGCCTGTGTCTTTTTATAGGTGAATTAAGTCCATTGATATTAAGGGATATTAATGACCAGTGATTGTTCATTCCTGTTATTTTTTGGTGGTAGTGTGCTGTGGGATGTTCTGTATGGCAAATGTGTTGCTAATAAAGCACTGATTGGCCAGTGGCTAGGCAGGAAGTAGGCGGGACTAACAGAGAGAATTAAAAGAGCAGGAAGGCAGAAGGAGACTGCCTGCCAGCCAGCAACCGCCAGGACAAGCAGCATGTAAAGATGCTGGTAAGCCACGAGCCATGTGGCAAGGTATAGAGGTATGGAAATGGATAACTTAAGATATAAGGACAGTTAGCAAGAAGCCTGCCACGGCCATACAGTTTATAAGCAATAGAAGTCTCTGTGTTTCCTTGGTTGGGTCTGAGCGGCTGTGGGACTGGCAGGTGAAAGAGATTTATCCTGACTGTGGGCCAGGCAGGAAAACTCAAGCTACAGTAGTGTGTGTGTACTTCTCTTCTTTGGGGTTTCCTGCTGTGGCATTATCTATTGCCTGTGTTTAGGTTGGAATTTTCCTTCTAGTGCTTTCTGTAGGGCTGGGTTTGTGGATAAGTATTGTTTAAATCTGGCTTTGTCTTGGAATGTCTTGTTCACTCCGTCTATGATGATTGAAAGTTTTGCTGGGTGTATTAGTCTAGGCTGGCATCCATAGTCTCTTAGTGTCTGCATTACATCTGTCCAGGTCCTTCTGGCTTTAAAAGTCTCCATTGAGAAATCGGGTGTTATTCTGATGGGTTTGCCTTTATAAGTCACTTGGCCTTTTTACTTTGCTGCTCTTAATATTCTTTCTTTATTCTATACATTTAGTTGTTTAATTATTATGTGGCAAGGGGACTTTTTTTGGGTTTAGTCTTTTTGGTGTTCTGTAGGCTTCTTGTATCTTCATAGGCATTTCCTTCTTTAAATTGGGAAAGTTTTCTTCTATGATCTTGTTGAATATATTTTCTGTGCCTTTGAGTTGGTATTCTTCTCCTTCCTCTATCCCTATTATTCGTAGGTTTGGTCTTTTCATGGTGTCCCAAATTTCTTGGACATTTTGGGTCATGACTTTGTTGGCTTTAGTGTTTTCTTTGACTGATGAATCTATTTCTTCTACCGTATCTTCAATGCCAGAGATCCTCTCTTCCATCTCTTGCATTCTGTTGGTTATTCTTGCATCTGAAGTTCCCGTTCGTTTACTCAGATTTTCTATTTCCAGCATTCCCTCTGTTTATGTCTTCTTCATTTTTTCTATTTCCCTTTTCAGGTCTTGGACTGTTTCCTTCATCTGTTTCATTGCTTTTTCATGATTTTCTTTCAGGGATTTATTGTTTTCTTCTGCTTTATTTGTCCTTTCCTCTAGTTTTTTATAGCATTCTTCCCATTTTTTGTTTGTCTTTTCCTCAATTTCATTTGTGATTTCTTCTATATAAGGCTCTAGCCTCTTCATGATGTTATTCATAGGGTTGCTTTCTTGTGCTTCTTCCATTTTGTGATGTTCAGGTCTAGCTGTTGGAGGAGGGCTAGGTTCTGGTGATGCTGTACTGCTCTTTATTTTGTTGTATGTACTTCTGCCTTGACATCTGCCCATCTCTTTGTGGATTCGTTCTTGGTCTTATTAGCACTCTTGGTCCAGACAGAGCTGACGGATTCAGGAAGCCTCTCTCTGGTCCAAATGGAAGCTCTCTTGTCCAGATGGGAGCTCTGGGGTGGGATCTGAGCTGGGGGTTGGTCTCTAAGTCTCAGGAAGTGGCTGGAGTTTTGGGCACATGGGCATGGGGGAAGGATGTGGAGATTGCAGGTTCTGCCGGGGATCTTGGAGAAGGGGAACCTTCCTGGTGTGGGTGGAAGGGATCCTGCCAGGTGGCCAGAACCTGGGGCCAAGTTGGGCAGGTCTTCCCCGGAATGGCTGGTGCCCAGGGATGGGACCTAGGGGCAGGCCTCTCTGGGTATGAGCCCAGGCACTCACCTCTTGTCCGGATGGGAGGTCTGGGGCAGGATGGGAGCTGGGGACTTGTCTCTAAGTCTCAGGAAGTGGCTGGAGTCTCAGGCAGATGAGCGTGGGGGAAGGACGTGGAGATTACAGGGTCTGCTGGGGATCTTGGAGAAGGGGAACCTTCCTGATGTGGGTGGAGGGGATCCTCTTGTCCAGATGGGAGGTCCGGGGCAGGATGGGAGCTCTGTTTTGAAAGCTTTTTGCTTAGTTACATGTGCCAATTTTAATTGGGTTCTTTAGTTTTGGATGTTTATATATAGTTTTTAGTTCTTTGCATATCTGAGATAGTAATCATTATAAGATGTATATATATATATATATATTTGATAAATATTTTCCCAGTCCATAGGCTGCCTCTTTAGTTCACTGATGCTATCCTGTGCTATACAGAAGCTTTTTATTTCATGAGGTTCTCTTTGTAAATTTTGGATCTCAGTTCTTGTTCTACTGGAGTCTTCACAGGGAATTCTTTCCTGTACCTATTATTTGAAGCATATTTCATATTTTCTCCTCCAAAAGATTCAGGGTGTCAGGTATTATGTTGAGGTATTTGACCAATGTAGAGTTGAGTTTTGTGCAATGGGAAAGATAAGGGTGTAGTTTCATTCCTCTGCATCTAGGTCTAGTTTTTCTAGTACCACTTGCTGAAGACACAGTCTTTACTTCATTGCATTTTTTTTGTTTGGTTTTTAATTTTTTTTTTTGGTGTCTTTCCTAGAAATCAGTTGCCTATAGGAGCATGAGCTTATACGTAGATCTTCTTCAGTTGGTGGCTACTGAGAGAATAAAGTTACTTTTCTTTTTGGGTGAATGGTCATTGGTAAGTTTCCCATACCATGGTGGAGGAACACACACACACACACACACACACACACACACACACACACACACCACACTCACTCTTAATGGGTTCCAAAAAAGACATGAAGTTGGGAAGAAGATGAGTGATATATTGAAGTGGGCAGTGGAAGCTGGAGCAAGGGATTATGGGATATGTGTGACCAAGGTACATTGCAAACATTTGTGGAATTTTCAAAAAAATAAAAAATGGAAAAATTTTAAAAATGAAATTGGCAAGAAATGTAAGTTAATTCAGAATAGACAATTCTGAATCACACAGATATAAAGATATGTAGGTATAAAGCACAGAATATGTGCAGACAACTCCTACTAAAATAACCTGTTCTACATTACAGCACAAGAAAACTTATCTATCTCTAATGTGGCTTGGTTAGCATGCAAAACAAGGATGCCACTACAGTCCATTCAAGAAATTCCTTCCTTCCTTCCTTCCTTTCTTTCTTTTCCCTCTCTCTCTCTCTCTCTCTCTCTCTCTCTCTCTCTCTCTCTCTTTCTTTCTTTTTTTTTTAAATCCAGTATTGACATATAATTCACATTGAATGACTCACCTACCAAAAACTTACAGTTGGGCCAGGTTTGGTGGTCCATGCCTTTAATCCCGGCACTTGGGAGGCAGAGGCAGGTGAATCTCTATGAGTTCAGGGCCAGCCTGATCTACACAGTGAGTTCCAGGGCAGCCAGGGAGACACAGAGAGATCTTGTCTTTAAAAAAAATCAATCAATCAAATAAACAAAAATCTTACAATTCAGTGATTTTTAGTACACTCACAGGTTATCAACCATCACTACAACAGTTAGAACACTTTCATTATCCCCTTAAGAAACAATGACTGTTAGTAGTCATCTCTTCCCAGCACCATCCTAGCTCTTGACAATAACTGTCACTTTTTGTGTCCATGAAGTGTCTTGTTGGAGGTCTCCTATCACTGTGATCAGAAAAGTACGAGCTCCTTGTGTTTTCTTCTTCTACTCAATAGGTTTTGTATAAGTTTGGACACATTGTGATACATCCCAGTATCTACATTCTTTTTATGGCTAAATAATATTCACAGACATAACACATATTATTTGTTGATCATTTGATGAACACCTGAATTGCTTTCATGCATGTCCATTCCATGGTCTGGGGGCCACATGTGTCCAAGGGTAGCTATGAAAGTGGCCCAATGCAACTCATAAGTTTACTTAAAGCATTATCTTCATTTATTTTTTTGTTGCCATGATAAAATACCCTGACAAAGGCAACTTGAAGGAGAAACACACAGAATGAGGTCATTGTTCAAAAAGAAAAGATGGTGATCCCTTTGGGAGACATTGTTAGCTAAAGTCACAGAACACCTGTTTAGAAGATCAGGGTGATAGACAAGAGTGTGTCTGGGCATGCTCAGTGTGCTAACAGTTCTATGTCAACTTGACACAAGCTAATTCATTAGTCAAAGAACGTCATTAGAAAGAATACTCAACTAAGAAAATTCCCCCACCAGATTAACCTGTAGGCAAGCCTGTGGAGCATTTTCTTAGCCAGATTGATGTAGGAGGACCCAGCCCATTGTGGGTGGTGTAACCCCTGGTAGTCCTGGGGTGTATAAGAAAGCAAGCTGAGCAAACCCAGTGGGAGCAAGTCAGTAAGCAGAGCTCCTCCATGGCCTCTGCCTTGAGTTCCTGCCCTGACTTCCCTTCATGAGAAACTACAACTGTATGCTGGAATAAACACTTTCCTCCCCAAGTTGCTTTGGTCAAGGTGTTTTGTTTAATTTTTCATTTTGTTTGTTTGTTGTTGTAAGACTGTGGTTTTTCTTTAGACCAAAGAAAGGAATGAGGGACAGAAGTCCATGGACTTATGGGGTTATGCCTTTAATCTGAGCCCTGATGTCTAAATACCTGTGATACCTACAACAAATTATTGTTTCAAACATCAATTTTTCTACCTACTCCTAACTCCTGAGTTTCATAATAATAGAATACATTGTTCAGGTGGCATGATTTGCTCCTACCTTACAACCTCATTAATATTAATTTACTTATGAAATATATTTTTTGCATAAGTAACTCCTAAATCTCTTTATTTCTATATAAATTTTAGTATGTCTCCTAGTTCTGGTAGATATTTACAGTGTAATCTTATTTTGAAAACTATTTGCTTATGATTTGACATCTATCTAGCCCAATTCCTATCACTTCCTGGTCTGCCTGAGCCATTAAAGTACCGCTGTACTGCTCTTTATTATTCAGTTTCATCCACATGAAATGGAACAATGGAGTACCAAATGAACTTTGGTCTCTTCTTCTTGGTCTCTATACATGAGGTTGGACTTTAGACTCTGGCCTTATTCAATATTTTAAATCTCTTTCTATATCTTTTTTGTTTGCTTGCTTTTCAAGACAGGGTTTCTTTGTGTACCCCTGACTATCCTGGAACTAGGTCAGTAGACCAGGCTTGCCTAGAACTCAGAGATCTGCCTTCCTCTGCCTCCCAAGTACTAGGTTAAAGGCATGTAACACCACTACCTGGCCTATTTTTATACTGTTAAGATAGTGATCTTAGTAAACTTGTGGCTTTTCTCCTAACTTAACTTATTTTAACCTATGTGACTGATAAAGGAATTAATCCTTGATTTTAAAACTGTAGTAAATAAATCGACCATGACTCACTGAAAAACCACATATCCACAAACATATAGGCAGCACAAATGGTTAAAAAAGAACAGGATACAAAGTTAGGAGAGGGAAGGATTTGGGAAGAGCTGGGGCAAACATGATTAAGACACATTGCACAAAAATGTAAAAGAACTAATACAACGTTTTTTGTTAAAAAATAAAAATTGAAATGTTTTAAACTCTTCCTTGTCTCCCATGCCCAATCATAATCCCTTATCCAGAAATTTCTATTTCTGTATTTAACAAATGCATATATTTAGTGAATATCTTTCAAAACTTTCTCTATGCATTTATACATATATAAATGCATTTGTGAAAAACTTGTAAGTACATAAGGTTATATTTATATTAATATACAAATAGTAAGCTTTTATATATTATTCTATAATATTTTAGTAATGTTCTTATAAGTTGGAAATATTTTTTCAAATTACACATTGTTTTTATATTTTGCATAGGACTGGAACATGAATGCATCCCAGTTTATGTGACTATTTTCTTACCTATGTATATTTAAGTTTTTCAATTTTTTATTATTACAAACCTTGTAGTAGTAAAAGATCACCCACAAACATTACATTCTGCACATTTTGTATCTATTATCTACAGCAATTTTATTAAGTGGAAGTATTAGGTTATAGAGAAATAATTAACACAATTTTAGTGTACATTGTTAAATTATTTCCTGAAATGTGGCTATATTAATTTGCATTGTATATGAGAATTTCTCAATCTTCCAAGGTTTGTTGTCAAACTTAAATCTTTTTCACATCTCATAGCTAAAAATTGGTATCTTGTTTTTGTGTTTCTACTCTCAATATTAGTGAGATTGACATATTTTCAAGTGTTTGTTAGCTTTCTGTATTTCTTTTGTGAACTTTCTTTTCATCTCATTTGCCTTTTGACTGTCCCCTTGCAATCTTATTTCAATTACTTGTAAATACATTGATGCATTTTATAAGACACTTTTGGTCAACAAGAGATAACATACTTTATTTTGGTTCAATAATATACTGTACAATGATGCAATGGAAATTATTTTGTAGAAGTACGTTCTGTGATGGTCTCACAACAGCAAACAGATCTTATCATGTACTTATAAAATCTAGTACAGAAATTTATACTGGGGAATAGAACTGTTGTGGTAAACTTGACCAAATGAATCTTAAGCCATTGAATGCTATAGGCAGAGCTTAATGGACCATTCTTTTGGGAGCTTGGAACATAAAAAGTATGAGGGAAAAGGAGTCAGTGAAAGCTTCACTCATGAAGTTTCAGAAAGCAATTAGGACTCTATTAGGAACTGAGATATGGATTGTTTGTGTGATATTTTGATAAAGACATATATTTTCATTCTGCTTGTGTCCTGAAAACCTCAAGTTGAATTTAAGGTAATGAACTGATTTATTCACAGAATAATCACACACAGAAAAGATTTCAAGACAAAATTGTATTTAAATTAATATTGATATAGCAACAGTAATTTATAGAGACCACCAACATTACATAGAAATCTCCTGTGCAACACAGAGGGAATGGGAGAATTGTCTGGAAGGCAAAGCCCTACCCTCCAGAGGAAGCTCTGTTTTTGCGGATCCCAATTCACTTAAAGGAAGAAAATGCCTACACTAAAGAATTTTCTTGATTCTCACAAGCAGCATCCTCAGAAACTGCTTCCCTGGGACCACAACTGAAAAGCTGATAAGGTGGTAGTAAATGGGAGCTAGGAGAACTTAGCAGTGCCTTCATATGGTAATAGTTGTGAAGGTAAAGGTACAAATTTGAGGGGCTCCTAGATGGAAACAAACCAAGTATCATGTGGCATGATCATAGTCCTTGCAGAAAGTCCCTGAGAGACCCGAGAGACGACCACCAGCTCTGAAGGTGAAGCTTAAGCTGCAATAATGACCCCCAAAATATTAGAAATCGGAAGACTGTGGTGCTCCCAACAAGGAGATTTTTGACTATGGAATGGAGCTAGCCTAAGAGTGAGAGAAGCTATGTGGCCTTCAGATGGCAGAGCTGGAGGGTAGGGCTACCCAAATCCTTTGGAACCTAGAGGATTATGTGACAAGACTAACACTCTGGATATCAAGGTACAGTTTGGTATTTCCCTTCTGGACTTCGTTTTTGGTGTGGTTGTTACCTGTGATACCATGATTCTTCCCCTTAGGGATAATAATAGTTATGTGCATTAGTAATCCTAATTCTATAACTATATACTTTGCTTTTTATTTTATAGGAGCTCACAGTTCAGAGATTTTTGGACCCTTAAAGAGTTGGAACTTTTAAAGGCATTAGGAGCTACGAAAGTTGGATTGTATTTTATATGAAAAACGAGATTTTGGGGACAAGGTATAGAAAGTTATGGCTTAAAGTGATGTGTTTGTCAAGTTAGCAAGGGATGGAATTGTGGTGATTGGTTATAATTGTCTACTTAACACAATATAGAATTACCTGGGAAGAAAGTCTAAATAGATAAATAATTTTCTAGATTAGGTTAACCTGTGGGCATATCTGTGGAGAATTGTCTTGATTACATTAATTGAAACAGGAATACCTGCTTATTGTGGGCACTACCATTTCTTAGGTTTGGATCTGCACCATATAAACATGAAAAAAGTACTGCACTAATAAGCATGCATGCATATATTTTTCTCTCCATTCTGACTGGGAATGCCACTAGCTGCTTTAATTTTTTGGCTTGACTTTCACTCAGTGGTAGACTACAAACTACAATTAAAAAAAGAACAACAAGCAATTTCTTTGTTAAAGTTGCTTTTGTTGGGGTATTTTACATCAATAGGAAATGAGACTAAGAAATGTGGTTTTTCCTGTTTTTGCCTTACAAAAACCTTACTTATTCTAAAATTAAAAACCCACCATCATATTTTCCAGTGCTTTTACAAATTGAGTTTTACATATTGCATATATAATTCGTTTTTAACTACCCCTCCAATATACCTTAGACAATTATCTCAAAACTACCTTTTAAACAGGCTATCCTTCCTTTCATTGATTTTATTGACTGCCAGCTTATTCTAAACTCCCTGGTATCCTAATACTGTTTATTTGTGTCTTCTCTTTTTACCTCCTGAAAACACTATTAAAATCTTTGTCTACTTTCATGCTCTGTTAAAAAGCAGCATCTTTTATCCATGTTTTGCTACCATTATAGAATATCATATATTTGGTAAATTTCACTGAACAGAAATGTATTGATTACAGCTCTGAAGCTAGTAATCAAGTCACCAGCATCTGTTAGGATCCTTTGCTCCTGACAGCCAGAGCCAAAGAATGAGGATCAAGAAGGAAAGAAATTCTTGGGTATGGAACAGCAATAGGCATTCAAACATATTTTTCATAGAAAATTCACTCTTGTGATAATACTAGTAATCTATTCATGAGAGTAGAACCCTAATGGCCTAGAAACTTCCTAAACATCTCACATTTTAAGACTGTTAAAATATCAACTAGATTTCAAAATGAGCTTGGAATGTAACAGATATTCAAGCCATAGCAATAACTTTTACTCTTACTGATCAATACTATGGCTATTGTATGTTTTCTTTATTTTTCTACTCTTCTCTCATATATTAGATGCTGACCAGTTTCTCCTCCCTCCACCCCCCGCCAGTACTCCTTCTGCCCTCTCCACCAGACCCACTCATCCTCTGTTTCTCTTCAGAAAAGAGCAGGCCTCCCAGGGATATCAACTAAAAATGGCTTAAATAAGTTACAGCAAGACTAGGCACATATCTTCATTTCAAGGCTGGGTCTGGCAACTCATTAGAAGGAAAAGGGTCAAAAGAAGGTAAAAGAGTCAGAGTCAACCTTCACTCTCACTTTTAGGAGTCCTACAAGAACATCAGGTTACACAATCATAATATATATGCAGAGGACCTAGTCAGAACCATTCAGGCTCCCTAATTGCCATTTCAGTCTCGGTGAACTGCTATGAACCCAGGTTAGTTGATTTTGTGCACCTTGTTCTTGTGGTGTCCTTGACCACTCTGTCTCTTACAATCCTTCCTCCCCATCTACTGTGAGTTCCCTGAATTCTGCCTAGCGTTTGGCTATGGGTCTCTTTATCTGTTCCCGTCAGTTGCCAGATGAAGCCTCTCTGATGATGATTATGATAGGTTCTGGTCTATGACTATAGCAGAATATCACTAGGAATAATTTCATTGACAGTTTTTTGGCCAGTTGTGTTTGGTTCTATCCTAGGTCTCTGGGCTATTCAGCCTCTGATTCTTGGTCATCCAGACAGTGCCAGGCATAGGCTTCCCTCTTGTGGAGTGGGCCTCAAGTTGGACCAATTGTTGGTTGGCCACTCCCACAAGTTCTGTGCCACCTTTACCACAGCACCTCTTGCAGGCAGCACAAAATGTAGGCCGAAAGTTTTGTGGCTGGATTGATGTGCCAGTTGCACCACTGGAAGCCTTGCCTGGCTACAAAAGATGGCCAATTCAGGTTCCTTATTCCCCATCACTAGCAATCTTTGGTAGTGTCACCCTCATAGATTCCAGGGAGTTGTCATGGCGCTAGGTTTCCATAGCATCCCTGAAATGCCCCCCTCCCACATTCCAATCTTCTCTTTCAGTACTCTCTCCCTCCATCCCTCCCCACTACCTACCTGATCCCTCCTGTTCCCATCCCCATTCTTCCATAGCCCACTCATAAAACCTCTTCTATTTCCCCTTCCCAGGGAGGTCCATGTATTTCCCCTTGAGTCCTCCTTGTTACTTAGCTTCTCTGGGTCTGTGGATTATAGCATGATTATACTTAACAGCTAATATCCACTTATAAGTGAGTACATACCATGTTTGTCTTTCTGGGTCTAGATTATCTCACTAAGGATGATTTTTTTTCTAGTTCCACCCTTTTGCTTGCAAATTTCATGATTTCATTTTTTCAATAGCTGAGTAACATTCCATTGCATAGTCATCTTTATATTTATACTAAACTCTGAATTTTCAAAGTTTACTGTTACATGGAGTAGATTTCCTGTTCCAAATATTAGACTTGACGTAACCCTTCCCCAAAGACAGCTAAGATAAAACAAAGGCTGTTTTAGGATCATTAGCAAAAATTTAGTGGTTGAGTAAAATACTCAACTTCTATAGAGCAGAATGTGAGTCAAGAGATTCAAAGTCAGAGATTATTTGACAAAATAATTATGACTGGCAAGATAGATACTCCATTGCACTTATGATTTTTGAGGTGGTGGAATCCTTATGTCTAGATATCTCCAAGCACGCCTTCTTATCCCAGTTAGAGTTGCTATTGCTATGATGAAACATCATGATCAAAATCAAGATGGGGAGGAAGGGGTTTATTTGGCTTATACTTCCATGTAGTCCATCGCTGAAGGAAGTCAAGACACAAACTCAAGCAGGGAAGAAACCTGGAGAGAGGAGATGATGCAGACTGGTGCTGCTTATTGCTTTGCTCGGTATAGCTTGCTCAGCCTGCTTTCTTACACAACTTAGGATGATCAGCCCAATGATGGCATTACCCACAATGGGCTGGGCCCTCCCACATCAATCACTAATTTTAAAAAGTCCTACAATCAGATCTTATAGATGCATTTTCTCAAATGAGATTCCCTCCTTTCAAATAATTCTAGCTTGTGTCAAGTTGACATAAAATTAGTCAGTGCAGTTATGTTCTAGGACTGAAAATAACATAGTTAAGAGAACTGAAACATTTCAAGGAGTTTGAGATCATGAAGACAAGTTCATGGTATAGAGTCATTGTATATTTTCTATGACATGCCTCATCTGATAGATATATTGACTCTTTCTAGTATGGAGTAGAAAATAAATTGTCATCCTCCCTGGGAGGTAGGAATGACATGCCTGTCCTAAGTATTACTTATTTTTAGTGTCTTTCATGGAACATAATAGATTATCAAAATCATGAGTGAATACACAAATGAATAAAGTTCTATAAGTCTGTGACATATTTGTTAATTTGTCTTTTTATTCCAAAACATCAATAATTCAACTGTAACTATTGTAAATTCTCAGTGAATTTTATGCAATAAATCTTTAGTCCACATCTTATTTAATCTGTTTCTTTTTCAAAGAATATACCATTCTTTTGATTTCTGAGACATCAGGTGCTACTAGATTTCCTTTCATGTCTCTACACACTGTATCTGAGTCTTCATTGTCAGTTCCTAACCCACCATCAAGTATTTGAATGTTAATCATCTTTGGGATTCATGCTTTGACTCTCTTATTTTCTGAATCCATTTGTGTGATTTCATCCATATTCTAGGTTTCAACAATGAAACCTGACTTAAATTAATATGCCATCCATTTCAAGAAGTACCATTATTTTATTATAGTTTAAGAAACCAACACTGATTTTTATATAATTGTACCATCACAAATTACATTACTGTACTGCATGCCAAATATATTCCTCATTGTTCACAACTTAAAACATCACCACAATTTAGTTTCTAGTTCAGTCTATAAATCAAAAACAAAGCACATCCCTTTTTTCTTCCTTACCAGCTCCTATTTTTCATTTTGAGTAGCTCCCAATGTCCCGCTTTTACCTACTACGAACTTAAAATGTACGAAACTTGCTCAGCCAAGTTTGTTGCTACTCTATTCACAACAGTTAGAAAACAGGAAAACCTAAATGTCCTTCAACTGATGAATGGATAATGAAAATGGGGTACATATACACTCAGGAACATAGAAAAGAGAGCCATAGAAATTTGCAGGGAAATGGATGGAAGTAGAAATATTAGGTTGTGTATACTGAGTAAATTAGCCAAGACACAGAAAGACAAACATCACATGTTGTTTCTCATTTATGGTTCTTAGTTCCAGATATTCACTTATGAGTATATAACCTTGAGTAACTTTAAAAAAAAAGGAAAATAAAAAAGAAACTACGTTGGGGACACTAGAGAGGAAAGTAGCAGGGTACAAGTGATATGAAGCAGCAAATGAGAAAAACAGGGAGGACTTTAACTGGGGGTGTATGGGAAGTCAATACAGATGGAGAGGGCAGTAGCACTAAGTATACTTAAAAACATCATGAGGAGTGATTATAATTGTGTATAATACATATAAATGTATATATAACATATACATATATAGTTTAAATGACATTATGGCACCTGGCCTGACAATCTTTCCCCCAAGAGTCATAGAATATCTAACAAAAACCCTAGTACCTGATGTGAGAAACCCTCTTTTGATACGTTGGTTTAGGTAATCCAAGAGATTCTCAAAACAGTATCGGCTACTGCTGTTGCTCTTGGTTGCCTCCCAGAAGTTGAATGTAAGTTTCTATTGGGAAGACACCATTCACTTGAGACACAAGAATTGGGAGTATCTGAACTCTATCTGACCTGAAAACCTCCTCCCTGAAGACTAGCTTTTCTAGTGCTTGAAGGTGGTATGCAAGTTTTCAAGAATGAGAAACAATGAATGGTCCTACTGAGCTGTGATGCCTATAAATCACAATGATAAACAGCATGGCAATATATCCCTAAAGGTGCAATAGTGGTACTCATATTTTGGTAGTAACCAACAGCTGTCTAATTGGACTTAAGTCTCATTCAACAGCAAATCATACCTGGTACTGTAAACCTTAACCAACTACCCAGGGCTAGTGAAGACATAGATCTTAGTGTAAAACATTATACTGCCAATTTACTAAACCAGCATAATTACTGCCTGCATTCTAAATACACAGAAATGCAGAAAACAAGTGATGCTGTGGTACTCAGCCCCATTTGCTATATCTACAAGGCAACTCCTACATCTAAGGCTCAAAGAACATTTTGGAAGAGGTAGTAGAGAGATTGTAAGAGCCAGAGGGCCATGAAATCTGCTATGAGATTATGTTTCCTAGAAATGACAGGAAAGCTTCACATACGAAATATTACCTATATGGCTGCCCAAACAAGATTTGAAGAAATACAGTACCAATTAGCATGCTAACATGGAAGGGAGAATTCTTATGGGACTCCACCCCTATACAAAAAACTACAAGTAACTAAAGTATGCTGAGAACAAGAGAAATTATCTTTTCCAGGGACAAATCTCTTAATTTGTTATCCAATATGAACTGGACATATATGTACAAATTATATATGAAATGATATATGTACATATATGAAATCATATATGTACAAGTAACAGCAAATGGACTTAATAAGGTATGTTTATTTATTTATGCTGTATGTATAATATAACATATATATTATACATACAGGGAAAGAGGGAGGAAAAGGACAGAGATGCTAAAGAAAAACAAAATCAGTATGGTATTTAGAGTTCAAGAGCCAGCAGGGTGAACAATAGTACATGGGTCAGGACAGACAAGTTCAGAACTGTATCTACAGGTCTTGCTAATGAGAATGACACCAGTAAGACACTTAGAGAAGAAATCTAAAGGTAAATCAGAACTGAAGGCTTTCAAACCCTGGCTGAACAAACAATTTTCCTCAAAGATTGTTGAGAAGGAAAAAAGATCAAGATCAGAAACTGATGAGGACAGCTTACAAGAGATCAATATCAAGGAAAGCCTTTCTTCAAAATCATTTTGTTGCCTGGGCACGCCTTTAATGCCAGCATTTAGGAGGCAGAGGAAGGTGGATCTCTTGAGTTTAAGGCCAGTCTGGTCTACATAGTGAGTCCCAGGGCAGTCAGAGCTAAATAGTGAGACCCTGTCTCAAATAAAAATCATTTTGTATATTTATTGTACATGGTACTGTGTTACATAAGGACATTTTCATAGGAGTACAAACTGATACATTGAGCATATTACTCCCTATATACTTCCTTACCCACTTCTTCCTTCACCCTCCTATTAGTCTTCATTGTCCTCAAGACAGTTGTATTAGTTTTATTTCTATGTTCACAACATATATACATATATAATTTTTGCATTTATGTAAAATTCAGGAACCACAATGACAACATACAATATGTATATGTTTGAGACTGCTTAATATACTTAATATGATTGTCTCTAGTTGCATTCATTTTCTTGCAAACTGATAAGACACTTCTTTATTCTTCTTTATAGCTAAAAACATATGACTGGGTGTGCATACAATATATAGTTATGGATATAAGGAAAATTTTCAAACATGTGAAACCTCTGAGAATTCCCAATGTTTACAACACACATTGTAATGAGGTAATCTTTCTATAAGATACACTGAATTCTTCCAAAATATATTTTACTTCTTGTAATACATGTTTAAGCTAAGACTGCATAGAGAACCATATGAAGATGTCTTTTATCAATGGTAGAATGAAATTCAGAGTCAGAATTTAGTGTTAAATCCTTTACATAAGGTTTTTAGAGCAGGCCATCATGAAAAATAGAAAGAGAAGTAGGCCCAAAATCTGGTAGATTTTTTTTTATCTTTATTTTTCTAGAATTCGACTTTGCCATTGAATTGGTTGCATGATTTTGTAAAAGTTATTTAGCCTGTCTACTTCAAATTTCCCTATGTGCAAACATGTTTCATACAATTATATTTAAGAGCAAAGAAGATAATGGAATTTGAGAGTCTTAGTATCAGCATGAAGTATTATAATGTTGCCAAGAGTTACTTAATTCTTGGGAATCCTAAACTGCTTTTCACCAGCTATTTCATCAGCACTACTATTAACCCCATTTTAGAGGTGAGGCAACTTTGTCACAGTCAAGCTGACACCCTTGCCTGGGATCACCAAGCTAAGAAAAAGCCGAGTAACTATTAGAAAGGGAGTTTGGCTCTAGAATTCTGCACAATCATTATGGCATGTTCTCTGCGGCCCAGGGTTCTGTCCTCTAAGGCAAGCACTCACCAAATCTTTTGTGAAAATCTAATGATAGGTAAAGACACTCCACAAAAGTGCAGAAATTTGCGTGCGTGTGCGTGTGTGCGTGCGTGCGTGCGTGCGTGCGTGTGTGTGTGTGTGTGTGTGTGTGTGTGTGTATGTGTGTGTGTTTGTATACCCTCCACTACACTGCTGCCTAAAGCCCTGCAATGTAGGTCACTCTGGGAACTCTTACGAAAAATAATAAAAAAGCTCGCTCCAATGTTTAATTCCATCATTTCTAAACACAGCCTTTTTAAACTGATACCGCAGCTCAGTTCTAGAAATTTCGGAGCAGCTGAAGCTCTCTTGTTGCCCTCTACCTCCGCCTGCTGGGCATTGCGTTGTAACAGCAGCTTCATTTCTAACGCTTACCGACATCTTATTTTCCAAGAACATAAGCTTACTGCCTAGTGGACGGCAACCCCAAACCAGACATCAAGGTCTTGGCTGAGCTCCTCATTGCTGCTGCAGCAAGCGACTCTGTGATGTTTGTGGTGCAGGGTCCTTGACATTTTAGGTTTAAATCCGAAACTGCGTCACCAGAATTTAGGAAAATAGGCACGAGAATTCAGCAGAGGGCGCTAGAGTACGTCTTTCTCTGTGGTCTCTGCAGTCCCAAATGTCAGAAATGTCAACTTTCTGACGTACTTTTTAAAAGAGTATTAGACTTTGTGTTTCCTTCATATACAGTATACATTTCTGTAGCATGCATCCTCCAGTTATTTATTTTAGTATTCATCTTTGTTTCACTTTCTGCCTTTCTTTTGCTTATTTTTAGTCATGAGGTTTATAAAGTTATGTAGTTCAAAATTGAAAAACGGAGAGGGGAAAAAAAGCCCAAAGCAGAGCTTCTTGGCACCCAGCTTTTCTAATTCTAAGGTGTCGTGCTGTTCTCTGTAGTCCCCCCTTTCGATGACTTTCCAATTCAAAACCTAGAAGTGGTTATCAAAAATCCTGACCAGGAATCTGATCAGACTTTTGTCAGATTTGAAGCATTGACAACCTTAAAGACCCTCTTGTCCATGTGAAACAAGTCAGATACTCTGTTTCACAGCAACAACCTTCGCAGTCTGTTGTTCTCTTCCCTATATGATGGATATTCTTCCACTCTTCCTTCTAAGCAGTACACAACTCAAGTAGCATAGCTCCTATCATTACTCTAGAATGGCTAAATGTTTTTAAACAGTAACAACATTGTCAGCATTTGCCATTGATTATGTATTTCTTGTCTTTTCCTCAGTACTCCTACAAACTTTGAGAGAAGGAACCACTTTGAATCTCCAGTTTCTACAGTGTTACATGCCATTTTGCATGTACTCAGCCATTTTTCTTTCACAATGATGGAGATTGAACCTACTGCCTTGCACATGCTAAACACATACTCCTCCACTGAATTATCCTCACCAATTAAAAAATATTTCCTTTGAGAAATACTCTCTTAAAGTTTCATAGACTGATGCTGAATTTTCTCTGTAGCCTAAGGAGGCCTTGAATTCATTATTCTCTCCCCACAACCTCCTCAAAACTGGGATTACATTCATGTACCACCAGGCCTGGCTTTGTTTCTTTATTTGTAGGAGAATGTATAGGACAATCAAGAACTTTCTTCTAGCTGTAACTTAATTTGCATAATGTTCCAGGCAAACATGATTACTTTCTGTTCCTCAGCCTTTGTTCCATTCTGTGTGCAAAAACAGTCACGTGAGAGATATTAAGACTCAGAAAGAAACCTGGAGTAATGAGGATAGATTTGAAAAATTCAATTTAGGAAAAAAGTGGTGGATTTCCCTTAATTCTGTCTTTTCTTTTTGTTCTTTTAAAGACAAACTATGTAATTATATAAACTCATGATCTTTCTGCTTCTGCCTCCCAAGTTCTGGGATCACACTTGCCAAACTTGTTAAAAACTTCTCCTCCTGATTCTGGAACTAATACTACTAACCAGAAACAGTTGGATGCATCTTAGGTGAAAGACACTTTCTGTTCTAAGTATTTTCTGTGTACTGATGCATTTAACCTTCACAGTACTCTTTGGGTAAGTCATCTCATTACATTAAAAGACACTGAGGCAAATCTCTCATTAAGCAACTTGCTTAGTAACATAACTAGTTAAAATATCAGGCTTAGGACTAAATGCTGGTAACTGACTATGGCTTAAAACATACATATTTCTGGAGTTTTCTCTTCATTACCACAATACTATTTCTATTTCTCTATTTTATTTTGCAGCATTACATTCTCTCTTTTCGTATCAGCTCTCTGGCAGTCTCAAATACAGAAATCCCATACTTCTGTTTTTTTCTTTTAAAGTTTTAGTTTTTGTGAGACAAGTTATTTTGTGGTCCAGGCTCTCAGACTCAATATACAGCCAAAGTTGGCCATTATCTCCCTGCCTGCACCTCCAAAGTGCTGGGATTGTAAGTATGTGCCATTATGCCCACTTTGAGCAAGGTTCTTTACTTTGTTCTTTGTAACCAGCTAAGTTAGACGGCATTTATTGAGCAGAGTGTATGTTAGAGACAACCATTTGCACACTTACAAAAATTTATTTTATTGCCTTTTTCCAATATTCAGCTGATATATGTATGATTATATCTACTTTACAGATGAGGAAAACAAGAGACAGTGAATTCATGTAACTTCACTAGCATCCCACATTTGTCAAATGAGAATGATTGAATTAGAACTAAAGAACTCTGATACAGAGACAATAACCTTCTAGTTCGTTTTTTACTGTTTTAGTTTGTGATTAAATGTCAGATTACTACCTTCAATCCCCAACAAAGCTTTCAATCAGTGTGACTTTGGACACGTAACTTCACCTTTCTGACGCTCAATTTTCTCACTTGTAAAACTAGAAAATCACACTAAGGCCAATATAAAGAAAAAATGAGATAATTTCTGTCAAATGCTTAAAATGTGATGGCAGATAAATAGCACGTAAATGTTATTTATTATTATTTTTTAAATAATTTCAAATCTGTTCAGCTTTCTAGACAAAGTTCATAGGAAATCCATCTGCTTTCTTAGATAAAACAAAACAAACAAAAAACTTTTATTTAAAAGCAGTCAGGAAAAAAATGGGGCATTGTAGTTTTTAATTGTATCTTATGACTGCCATCTGATGCTTCATGATCATCGTTTTCTCTCAAAATAGCCAATTCAAAGACCTTGAAGTTCTCCTTTGATGTCAAGCCCGAAATGGCTCACGTTGATTTACCATGTTATACTGCCCTCTTCTGTGGTCTGTAGGTAATAAAATCACTGTCAAGTGTAGCTTAAGTTTCACACATGGTTAATAAAGAGTAGTGATATTATTTTTATGAACTACAACTCTTTCATCTATAAGAATGACTTCCAAGAACTACTGTTATGAAGAACTAGGACAGAAGGAATTAGTGGTATTCAAAGACACACAGACAGTGGGTGACAGAACTGTGGATTTGAAAACTTTTATTTTTCTAATCTACTCTTCTATGTTTCTTTTTTGTGGTTCAGAGTTCATCCCTTTACAATGACTATCACCTACTTTAATATGTTTTCTGATTGTTTAAATTTATGGTAGAATATGGTGCTTTACTTCTATTTTAACTGTTATTATTTTTTTTATAGACTGGTGAATTACCCTTCTTGTTAGATTTTCTAAGGCTCTAAACATAAGGAACAGAACTTCTCATTCTTTGTTCAGTTGATTTCTATGAAGGTTATTATTTAGTTGAAACCCTAAAACCAAAGAAAACAAATTGAAGGACAAGAGGGAAAATTATGAAAATGAGTACACAAACCCAGGTAAATAATAACTCAAGTTCAGTTGGTAGAATGAGTGCCTAACATGCAGCCAGCCTGGAATTCAATTTCCAGCACTGCATAAGCATGGAATGGTGGTCCACACATTTAACCCCAGCACTGGGGAGATGGAGGGAGGATGATCTGAAATTTAAGATAATCTTTGGCTATACAGTGAGTTTGAGGACATTCTGGGCTACAACAAATAGCCTTATCTCAAAAGTAATCCCCCAAAGCAAAGGATAACCAGGCTAAAAACCACAGCTCCAAAGAAGCCAGCTAACAAGGAGGACCCAAAGAGGGACACATGGATCGCCCAGGGAACTGGAAATAGATGAGATCTCCATGAGTGAACTGGGGATTGGGGGGCAATGGAGGGTAGGGGATTGGGGATGAGAACATAAGGGAACTGGATGGTCAAACTGTGGGATGGATGGAGTGGGAGAGCAATGAAAAAGATACTGTGATAGAGGGAGACATCATGGGGATAGGAAGAAAGCTGATGGTAGGGAAGTTCCCAGGAATCCACAAGGATGACCACAGCTAAGACTACTAGCAATAGTGGAGAGGGTGCCTGAACTGGCTTACCCCAGTAAGCAGATTTTTGAATGCCTTGTCATCATAGAGCCTTCATCCAGTAATTGATGGAAGTAGATGCAGAGATTCACAGCCAAACACCAGGCCGAGCTCCAGGAGTCCAGTTGAAGAGAGAGAAGAGGGATTCTATGAGCAAGGGGCATCAAATTAGTGGAAACTCATGAAATTTAGACCAACACGTGTGGAGCCTCCACAGGACTGGACTAGGCCCTCAGCATGAGTGAGACAGTTGTGTAGCTTGATCTGCTTAAGGGGACCCTGGCAGTAGGATCAGGATACATCCCTGGTGCATGAGGGGCTTTTTGGAGCCCACTTTCTGTGGTAGGACACCTCGAACAGACTTGAGGAGGTGGAGGGGCTTGGACCTGCCTCAACTGAATGTACCAGGCTCTGCTGACTCCCCATGGGAGGCCTTACCTTCTTGTAGGAGGGGATGGAAGGTGGGTTGGGGGGAGAAGTCTGGAGGGATCTGTGATTGGTACATAAAATGAATACAAATTTTCTTAATAAAATTTTAAAAAAGAAAAATGATATTAAGAAAGACATTGTAGCCCCACAGTTTGCCACAAATAAAGCTTCCAAATCCAGTTGTCCCTGTGTTCACCAAGGGACCTGGGCTTTAGCTCTGGAGGACCTAGATTGCAGTTGAGACTGAGGGTTCAGATCTAAAGATCTCAGAGTTCATCACAGGAGGATACTTTCAGTTCAGTGGTGCCAAAATTCACAGAGACAGGGGTTTTGCTTCCAGAAGTCTCAGAGTTCCTTAGCAGAGGTGAACAGTGACCTTGACTACACTGACCCAGAAATCAATATTAGACTAGGGATTAGGCTCCAGCAGTCCCCAAAGTGAGAGTGTATCTGTGATTCTGGCTACTGAGGTCCCACGCTTAACTGTTGTTCATTGGGGACCTGAGACTTTAACTCCAGTGATCCAAGAAATCACTGGGATTAAGGTCTTGAACCCTGGAGTTCCAGAGGTCACAACATGACAGAGGATCTGACTATAGCCCCTAGCCAGTTCACAGACTTTAGAAGGACCTGTGGTATCTAGATTCCAGCCTCCAAGAGACTCAGAGTGCAAGTGTGACTGGGCGTTTTACTGGATCTTGTCTTATTGGTGATGAGTGTACAACCCTGCCAGAAAGAATAAAAATATGATTGTAATAAGGATAAAAAGTCAGAAAGGATAAAATCACAACTACATATTCATAAAGGTGATAATTAACAGAGAATGTGTATAACAATCACACATACGTATGTATAAAACATTATAGCTTATAGAATGAACACCATTGTACGTGCTAGGTCAAACAGATCTTTACACAAAAAAAGTGTGACTTCAATGCACCAATCTACTCTTCAGATACATTATCCAACCTAAAAATAAACTATAGAATTAACCTACCCCATAGGTAAAAGTAATTAGTAGCATATCTGGCCAACAGATGTGAAGTAATCATTCTTCATAAAAGCTCATAACACCTTTTCTAAAATAGCAAACATTCTATTCTTAACAAATATAAAAGAAATGAATACTTTCTTGTATCTTGTCAGATGATCATACAATAAAACTAGAAAGCAATAATAAAATGAGCTATAGGAACTACAAATTATACTGAGACTGAAAAATGTATATTTGATGATCATTGGTTTATCGGAAAAGCCAGATAATAAATGAAAATGGTTTTTACAATTAAATGAAAATACAAATAAAACTTCCCAGGACTTTCAGAACCCTTGAGATATAGCTAAGGAAGTTCTACGTGGAACTTCCATAGTTATAAATGCTGACATTAAAAGTTCAGAAACATCTTTATTAGTTACTTTTCTATTGCTCTGATAAAACACCATGAGCAAGGCAACTTATGGATGGAAAGGGTTATTTGGGCTTGTGATTCCAGAGGGATCTATCATGGTTAAAAAGAAGCAGACATGATACTAGAGAAGCACATCTTGAACTGCGAGTAGGGAGCAGAGCAAACTCAAAAAGAATGTGTGCCTTTAAACTCTCAAAGTCAGCCTCCACTGATATACTTACTCTATGGAGGTCACATCGTCTAATATTCTCAAACAGTGCCATCAACTGAGGACCAAGTATTTAAATGCTTGGGACTATCAATGCCATTTTTCACTCAAACCATCTCATTCCACTCCCTGTCCCCATGGTCTCATGGGCAGACATATCATAAAGCAAAGTGTCCACAGTCTTTTATCATCTCAACCCTGTTTGAAAGTCCAAAGTCTCTTCTGAGATTCAAAGCAATCTCTAACTTCAATTTCCTGTAAAATAAAAAAGTAAATTGCATGATTACAACATACAATGGCACATAATGTACATTACCATTCTAAAATGGAAGAATGGGGACATAATGAGGAAATACACAAATGAACACAAGATTGGAATGCAGAAGGGAAAACACCAAATTCTCTAACTCTGTGTTTAATATCAAGAGGTTTAAAAGATGGCTCTATCCTCCCGTCTTTGCTTCCTACAACATACATCCAGTCTTGGGCTTTTCCCCTGTATTCTGCTTAACATGACAGATATATCACATCCTTGGCACTGTCAACATCATGAGGTCTCTAATGCAATCCAGGTTTCACTTTTACAGCTTTACACAATTTTTGCTCAGAGCCTCTTGCCCTCTCAAGATCTTTATGCAGGAACTCCCCTGCCACCCATTGCCTGTTCTCAGCAACAGAGAAATGAAACTGAACATGAAACAGCAACTGAAAACATGGGGGAAGATTCCATGACACCTTCCCTGTCACATATTTCATGACTCTAAAGCCCTACATGAATGACACTGTCAAGTTTGAATGCCAGCTTAGGATGGATTTGTTCCCTGGAACCACATCTGCAGCTACCTTTGTCTGTTGTTTCCTTTTAAGGGCAGTAAGTCCCTAGTCCTTTTCCTTTCATAATTTGGAAGCTTAGCTGGGTGGGCTCTGGCCTTGAAGGCATGCTTCTATTTATTCCAGTGCAGAACTGGACTCTCTACTAGTTTTAAATATTTTACATTGGATTGGATTTTTGTATATTGTATACAAATTATGTGTATTGATACAAGTTTGAGATTGATTTTCTTAGAAAATACTGTATGTATATTTCTAATCTTGTTCAGGATATTGTACCTATTCAGTTCATTTAACAATGTAATGCAATTTGCTAATCCTTGAATGTTATTATTACCTTGCCACATGGCTTGTGGCTTACTGGCATCTTCACATGCTGCTTGTCATGGTGGCAGCTGGCAGTGTCTCCCTCCGCCTTCACGTTCTCTCAATTCTCCTCTCTGTTAGTCCCACCTATACTTCCTGCCTGGCTACTGGCCAATCAGTGTTTTATTTATTGACTAATCAGAGCAACACATTTGACATACAGACCATCCCACAGCACCAATCTACTACAGGGAAGATATGGACATTGAAGAACCTTCACATGGAGTTAACTTTCATTGTGGCAAAAGTTAGCCACTGGGCAAGAAAGTGCCCTCGCATTGACTGCTGACAGTATGTTGTCCAAAATGGACAATCAAGACACATACACACACACACACACACACACACACACACACACACACACACACACAAGCAAGGGGGGGGACTGCCGATCCTTCGCAAGACAAGTGTGGTTGCAGCTTTGGCAAAAGGCATCTTCTGAGGTCAGGACAATATGGCACCATCGCTAAAGTGGCTTTGCAATCTGGAAAAGGTACAGTGCCCCTTTCTTCAAAGGCAGCTGAACAGGCAGTGGACCAGTGGCTCCTGATGTACAGTGGAACAGTACCTGAAACAGTTATTCTTGGAGGAGTAACTAGGCTGATAGATTCTGGCCTCTTAATGGTAGACTGGCATTTAATAAAGGAGATGAAGCCACCCACAAGCTGAGAGGAATGGGAAGCCGAATTCCAAAAACAACATCAATTTCCAGAATTTCAAATCCTGAATCATGACATTACACTGGAAGAATTCAAGTTTATCTGGTACATGGAATACTCGCACCAAATGTGGGATTGAGCTGTAGGCCTTGTGTACATCCTGCTTCATAAATGAGTCTGTCAGATATGCTAAGCCTATAAGCTGAAGATGATGCCCCAACATAGCAGAGAAACCTTGGGTGACTGTCCAGGAAGCTGGTTGTTTCTATCATAACTCACATATTTTGGAAGTAGCTTGTTTGCACTTCCTGTTTTACTAGGTAATATTATTTCCTTCTCGGGTCTCTGAGGCAGTTGAAGGCTCCCAAGTCCCGCCAGTCTCCAGCTACAAAGTCCCGCCAGTCCCGGAGTGCACTTACAAAATAAACACACAGACTCTTATATTATTTAAACTGCTTGGCCATTAGCTCAGGCCTATCATTGTCTAGCTCTTACTCTTATATTTAGCCCATTTCTATTAATCTCTACTTTGCCACGTGGTTCGTGGCTTACCGGTACCTTACATCTTGCTTGTCCTGGTAGCAGCTCCAGGCAGTCTCCCCCTCCACCTTCCTGTTCCCTCAATTCTCCTCTCTGTTAGTCCCGCCTATACTTCCTGTCTGGCTATCGGCCAATCAGTGCTTTATTTATTAACATATTTGTCATACAGAACATCCCACAGCACTTCCCCTTTTCTTCTTTTTAAAAAAGGAAGGTTTTAACTTTAACATAGTAAAATTACATATAACAAAACAATTGTCGAGCAAGAATTACAGTTACAATATTAAAGAAGATATTCTGTCTATCTTATATTTGTGAGTTTAAGGTTTTATATCTAACTTATCTTTTACCATAACTGAGGAAATTACAACTATCTAGTCTTCAACCACATCGAAGACCTCAGAAGGAATATAATGGTACCTGAGAAATGGTAGATGGATGCAAGCAACTTTCGGGAATCTTGCAAGAGTAGACAGAGACAGCTGACAGCCTGGACAGTCACCTAATGTTTTTCAGCATTGTTGGTGCATTTAAATTGGCTACAGGCCTAGAGTATCTGACAGACCATTTTTAGAAGCAGGAATTTTGAAAGACCATCTTACCCTGTCTTGGCAGAGTACAGTGGTCGCTTTTCTTGTGTCCCGCTTGTCCAGAAAGGACAGCATTGCATTCGTACTGTCAGCAGTCGAGGCAAGGGCAGTTCTTTGCCCAGTAGGCCATTTTGTGCCAAGAAGACAAACTTCCAAATGGAAATGTCTTAGAAGCCCAACATTCTTTCGGGATCAAATTGGTGCTGTCAGGAGCAATTGTGTCTCACATCAACAGAATTTTAAGTTATTTAAATGCCATATTCTGTAGGTCTATGAAATGTTTGAAGATTACCTTTTTATCTGAAATATATCTATGTATACCTAGAAGACTTAACTAACATGGCTACAAATGTGATTATCACAGATGACTAATTATTAATCTATTTTTTAATTATCCATTACAATTTTAAATGAGTTACATAAACATAATACCTCAAACAAAAGTAGAAATATACACACAGTATAACAAAATCAACTTTAAGTTTGTATCAATAAACTAAAATTTATATCAATGTAAAACATTTTAAACATAAACTAAAATCTATACCAATGTAAAACATTTTAAACAAGTTGTTGCTCTTTAAAAGTAGATTCATTAATCTATCCTTTAATCCTATCATCTCTATATCCTATATATATATCAGTTACAGTTCTCCTTGTTAAGAAATTCAGAAAAGAAACTCACTAACAGGTGTTAAGTGTATAAGATTGAAAGATATCATAAGGTAGTTTTCTGTTGGTAATATAAGTTAGGATAGAAAGTGAATTAGGTACATTTTGGACTCACCAAAATAGGGTAGATAATGGAATATTTTCACTGTATTTGTCCATGCAAATGGACTAGACATTGTTGATGTATTTATTGCTTGTATATATTGTATATAGTTATTGCACTTATTGTATATAGTTTTTATTAGTTATAACTTTTTATATAATTTTTAATTTTTTTATTAGACAAAAAAGGGAAATGTGATATTTTATTTGTGCTGAAATGTGGTGATATTTTATTTGTGCTTTAATAAATAAAGCTTACCTGGAGATCAGAGGAATAGGAAAAGCCATTATAAGTAAACAAAGAAGTCATGCAATGTTAGCACATGCCTTTAATCCTATCCCTTGGCAGGCAGGAATCTGTCTGGATGTCTGTGAGTTCAAGGCCACACTGGAAACAGAGCCAGGTATGGTGGCACAAGCCTTAAATTCCAACACTAGTTAACCATGGAAGTCTGGAGGTCTGTACAGACAGACAGGAAGTTACAGAGCTTGGCAGGAAGAGGAAGTAATGTAGCTGGATAGAGACAGCAAATCAGATGGCAGAACAGCAAGGCATATAGGTGTGGGTAGATAGGAAGTATCTCACATTTGGAAGCTAGTAAAATATCATCCATGTAATGATAAATTATAAATTTAAGAAATTGTTTATGTATTACTTTCAGTGGCTGTTATACAAAGTATTGGCACAAGGTTGGGCTGTTTAACATTCCCTGTGGGAGAACCCTCCATTTCTACCTCTTAACTGGCTGAGAATTATTTTAAGTAGGCACCATGAGCACAAATCCTTCCTAACTCTGTCCTCCCATCCCTCATCCCACTTAACACTTCAATTCCATTATTCCCCTTCCCCCTTCATAGCTCCTGAATTCTACCACATTCCCTTGAATTCTCACGAATGATTCCTTACTAGTTTCCTGAATTTTAATGGGTACTCCCATTTAACTACACATATCTGAATATTCAAAGCTACCTAGCTTTACACATGAGAGAAAACATGTGGTATTTGTTTCCCTGGGTCTGGGGTTCCTCCCAGAATGATTATTTCTAGTCTCATCATTTTTTCTACAGTTTTCCAAATTCATTTTTCTTTACAGCTTATGTACCCTATTTTCATTATTTATTTATCAGTTGGTAGACATCTAGGCTGATTCCTGGATACTCTGAATAAAACACAATAAACATTGATGAGAAAGTATCTCTGTAAAAAAAGCATAGGGTCATTTGAGCATATCCTCTGGAGTGGCATAGCTGAATCATGCATCATATCAATTTCTAGCTTTTTGAGTACCTCCATACAGATTTCTACAGTGGCTTCAGCATTTTTACTCTCATCAGCATTGAACAAAGATTACTTTTTCTCAAAATTCATGCAAGCATTTGCTGTCATTATTTTTATCTTAGCCATGCTAACTGGGGGAAATTAAATCTCAAAGTAGTTTTAATTTGTGTTTCTTTGATGGCTAAGGATGCTTAAAATTAAAAATAATTTCACAGTTATCTGTATTCCTTCTTTTGAAAATTCTCTAATTAGTTGCATGCTCTTCCTCCTATTTTTTTAAATACTTAAAAAAAATTTATGAGAGTTTGAGAGAGAAACACAGCAGAGCAGACAAGCTGTAAATCTCAGCAGCTGGCCAGAGGAAAATAATGGAAACGAGTGAAGGGAAAGCCATGCTGTTTGAGTCAATCCCACATGGAGGTCAGCCACATGGTGGCAGATAGCCACATGGCAGGGAAGGGAGATTTAGAGAAAGATTAGGGAAGCTCAAAGTACCAGACAAAGCATGCTCTTAGAATAGAGATCAAACATAAACCCAGGAAATATACTTTTCTAAGTTATTCAGAAAGGTGCACAGACTTATGAAGCTGCCTTTCTACTGCCCATGGTGCAGATTTTAATTGGACAATTGCTTTCTTAGTGTTTACTCTTTACATTCTTTGAATAGACTAGTCATTAGCCCTCTGCCAGATGTGTAGCTGGGTAATGTTTTTCCCAATTCTGCTGGTTACCTCTTTACTCAAGTGATACTGTCTTTAGAGAATCCTTTAATTAACAAGGTCCCATTTATTAATTATTGGTATTAAGGCATATGCTACCAGGGTTCTCTTCAGAAAGTACTTTCCTGTACCTATAAGGTTAAGTGTATTTGCTGTTTCTCTTCTAACAGTTTTAAGGTATCATATTATGTACTGAGGTCCTTGATAACATTCAGAGTTGAGTTTTGTCCAGTTTCATAATTCTACACCATTTGTTTAATATGCTTTCCTTTATCAAATGTTCATTTTTATGTGCCTTTGTAAGACTCAAGTGGCTATGGAAACTTGCACTTATATGTGGGACTTCACTTATATTCCATTAATCCATGTGCCTGTTGCTATAGCTTTTAAGTATAACTTGAAAACATGGGTAGTGAGAACTCTATCTGTATTTTTACTTTTCAGGATTGTTTTGGCTGTCCTGGGTATTTTGTGTTTCCGTATGAATTTTAAGTTTGCTTTTTCAATTATTTTTTTTTAAGATGCAGTTTCTCTGTGTAGCTCTCCTGAAACTTACTCTGTAGACCAGGGTGGTCTCAAAATCAGAGACCCACCTGCCTTCCATCCCTAGTGCTGAGATTAAAGGCATGTGCCACTACCACTTGGCATGGTTTTTCAATTTTCGTGAAGAATTGCATTGGCATTTTTATGTGTGTAGCTAGAGTTTTTCTCTCTGGGTCCCACCAATCCCCAGCAGTCCCGTAGCCCACTTATAAAATAAACATACAGATGCTTATATTATTTAAATTGCTCAGCCTTTAGCTCAGGCCTACCATTGTCTAGCTTTTACTCCTGTACTCAGCCCATTTTCTGTTAATCTGTATGTGTTCTGTGGCTTTACCTACTGCCTTTACATGATGCTCCCTGGACTGCAGGCTGGTGTCTCCTCCTCTCTGCCTTCCTGTTCTCTCCTCTCTGCTAGTTCCGCCTATACTTCCTGCCTGGCTACTGGTCAATCAGTGTTTTATTTATCAATCAATCATCCTCAGCATATTGGATTGTATTGAATCTGTAGATATTTTTGGTAAGATGTCAATTTGCTCAAAATTAATTCTGCTTTTTGATGAGCTGGGAAATTTTCTATTTTCTGTTTTCTTCTTTAATCTTTTTTCCAGTGTCATAAGGTTTTGATTTTTTTTTCATTTATTTTACTTCCTTGGCTAGAGTTACTCCAGGATTTTTTTCAAGATATTGCTAATGGGCTTGTTCTTCTGGTTTCTTTCTGTGTATGGTTGTTATTTTTATATAAAGGAGGGCTACTGATCTTTGTGTGTTAAATTTGTATCCTGTTACTTTGGTGAATATGTTTATCAGTTATTGGGTTTTTCTGGTAGTCATTAGAGACTTTTATGAACATGTCATCTGCAAAAAGAAATGCCTTGACTTCTGCCTTTCCTTTTTGAATTCCTTTTATCTCCTTATCTTGTCTAATAAGACAAGTTCTTTCTTTCTTTCTTTTTATAATTTTTATTTAAAAAAAGATTTTCTCTCTTTTTACATACCAACCTGTTCCCCCTCCCTCCTCTTCTGCTCCCCCCACCTACCCCATCCCACCTCCATCCCCTCCTCATAGAGAGTAAGGCCTCACTTGGGTAGTCAACATAGGCTGCTATAAGACAAGTTCTACTTGAGATATTAAACATTATACTGAACCAGACTGGGAGGAGTGGAAATTCTTGTCTTGTTCCTGACTTCAGTAGACATGCTTCAAGTTTATCTTCCATTTAGCGTGATACTGGCTGTGAGCTTGTTGAATATTGCCTTTATTATGTTGAGCTATGTCCCCTGTATTTATAGGTTTTAGAGTAATTTTGTCATAATGGTATGGTGGATTTGTTAAAGACCTTTTCTGCATCTAATGAGATGGTGATGTGGTTTCTGTTCTTATGTTGTGTATTATGTTTATTGCTTTGCATCTGTTGAACTATCCCAGAATTTCTGTCATAACGCTGACTAGATATTAGTAGATGAGTTTTTGCATGTTTTTTTTTTGTTGGTTTGCAAGTAATTTATTGAGAACTTTTGAATCTATGTCCACCAGATACGCTGATTTATAATTTTATTTCTTCATTGTGTCTTTATCTGATTTTGGTTTTAGGATAATATTGGTATCATAAAACATGTGGAAGTGTTCACTTCTTTTTATTTATTTATTTTTTAATTTGTTCTTCTCTCATACAATATATCCCAACCACAGTTTCCTGTCCTTCCACTCCCCCTATTTCTGCTCCTACCTCTCCTCTCCCTCAGATCCACTCTTCCTCCATTCCCCTTCAGCAAAGAGCAGGTCTCCCAGGGATATAAACCTAACAGGGCATAACAAAATATAATAGGACTAGGAACAAACTCTCTAATCGAGGGTGAGTAAGGCAACCCAGTAGGAGGAAAAAGGTCCCAAGTGCAGGCAAAAAAGTCAGAGACACCCTCAACCACACTGTTAGGAGTCCCACAAATATCCCAAGTTAAACAACCACAGCATATATGCAGAAAACCTAGTGCAGATCCATGCAGGCTCTGTGACTGCTGTTTCAGTCTCTGTGAGCCCCTATGAACACTGCTTAGTTGATTCTGTGGTCTGTCTTCTCCTGGGATCCTCACCCCTCCCTGGCTCCTACAGTTCTTCCTCACCCTCATCCCTTTCAATTTATGTTCTCTCTTGGTTGGCCTAATGTTTGGCTATGGGTCTCTGCATCTGCTCCCATCAGCTGCCAGAGGAAGCCTCTCTGATGACCAGTGGGCTAGGAACCAATTTTTGAGTATAGCAGAATATCATTAGGAATCACTTTATGGATTTTTTTTCCTATCCTAGCTTTGTGGGCAATCCAGCCTCTGATTCCTGGTCAACCAGGCAGCATTGGGCATAGGCTCCCTGCCAATCATTGGTTGGCCCACTTCCACAAGTTCTGTGCCTCCATTGCTCCAGCACATCTTGCAGGCAGGATAGATTGCAGGTCAAAGGTTTTGTTGCTGAGTTATTTTTTATTCCATGGAAAGATTCTAGGATGTTAGTTTTTCTTTAAGGGTCTGATAGAATTCTAAGCTGAATCCATCTGGCCTTGGCCTTTTTCAGTTGGGAGATTTGAAATTACTACTTCTATCTCATTGGTTGTTATGGGTCTTTTTTTTTTGAATTTATTTTATTTTATTTTACAATATAATTCAACTTTACATATCAGCCATAAATTCCCCCTTTCTCCCTCCTCCCGGCCCGCCCCCCTCCCCCCGGCCCGCCCCCCATTTCCATCTCCTCAAGGGCAAAGACTCCCCCCGAGGATTGAGATCAACCTGGTGGACTCAGCCCAGGCAGGTCTAGTCCCCTCCTCCCAGGCTGAGCCTAGGGTCTCTACTAAGACCCAGGTTTCAAACAGTCAATTCATGTACTGAGCACAGGGCCCGGTCCAAATGCCTGTATGCCTCTTAAACAGATCAAGCCAATCAACTGTCTCACCCATTCAAAGGGCCTGATCCAGTTGGGGGCCCCTCAGCCATTGGTTCACAGTTCATGTGTTTCTATTCGTTTGGCCATTTGTCCCTGTATTCCATCCATCCCTGGTCCCAACAACTCTTGATCACATAAACCCTCCTCCTTCTTGCCTATTGGACTCCCGGAGCTCCACCCAGGGCCTGACCGAGGGGCGAGGGGCGAGAGAAAGAGAACTGTTATGGGTCTTTTTAAATTATTTGTTTCACCTTGATCTGACTTTGATAGTTCATATTCATCTAGAAGTGTAGTGATTTCTTTTAGATTTTCTAGGATAGTAGAATATGAATTATTATATTATATCCTTATAGTTATGTTTTTTTCCAATTATCTGTCATAATGTCTCCCTTTTTATTTCTAATTTTATTAATTTGCATAGTTTCTCTATTTTAGTTAATTTGTCTTAAAGGTTTGTGAATATTGTTATTAATCTTTGCAAAAATATAGCACTTCATTTAATTTAGTCTTCTTTTTAACAAATTGCTATTTCATTAATTTCAGCCCTGATTTCGACCATCTCTTCTCATTTACTATTTGGGGATATTGCTTCCTTTTTGTTCAAGGCCTTCAGGTATGTCGTTTTATATTATTAGTTTGGATCTCTCAGGGTTTTTTTTTTTTAATGTAGTCACTTAGTGACTGTCTTCATTGTGTCATACAAGTACTGTTTTATTGTGTTTTCATTTGCATTAAAATCTATGAATTTTTCATTTCATTCTTGATTTCTTCTTTTACCCAACTATCAGTCTGTAGAGTGTTGCTCAATCTTCACAAGGTTATGTACATTTGAAGATTCAATTGATATTGTTAGTTTATTCCATTTTGTTCAGATAGAATGTAGGATATTATTTATATTTTCCTATATTTGTTAAGACATATTTTGACTTAACATGTACTCTGTGTTGGAAAAAAATTCATGAGATGCTGAGAAGTACATGCATTATTTAGTGTTTGGGCAGAATGGACTTTAACTGTACTATGTCCATTTAATTTATAATGTCATTTAATTCCAATATTTTGTTTTATTTTTGTCTAGGCTACCTGCCTGTTTTGGAAGGTGTGATATTGAAGTCATTAACTGATCCTTTGTTGATATTAATCTGTGGCTTACATTTAGTAATATTTGTCTTATGAAATTGGGTGCAGCTTTTTTAAGGGGTGCATGTGGCTTTATAATTGCGTTATCCTCTTTGTGAGTTGTTTCTTTAATGAGTGTCTTAGTCAGCTTTCTATTGCCATGACAAAACACTGAGAACAGAGGCAATTTGGGGAGAAAAGGGTTTATTTCAGATTACACTTCCAGGCAACAGTTCATCACTGAGGAAATTCAGAGCAGGATCTTGGGTCAGTAATCTGGAGAGAAGACCTGATGTAGAGGCTATGGAGGACTACTACATACTGGTTTGTTGCTTACAGCTTGCTCAGCCTACTTTCCTATAGTTTTCAGAATTACCATCCCAAAGGGGATACTGTTCACAGTGAGCTGGGCCTTTCCATATCAAACACCAACCAAGAAAAATGTACCACAGATGTGCTCACAGGCTAATTTGGTGAGAGAATTTGTTCAATTGAGTTTCTCTCTTCCAAAATAATTTTAGCATGTGTCAAGTTGGCACAAAACCAAGAAGCACAATAAATATGGAATGATCTTCCTTGTCTCCTCTGATTAGTTTTGTTGTCTATTTTGTCAGATAAAATAGCTATGCTTACTTTTTCTTATGGTATAAAGATGATAGAACTAATTTCATCTAAAATAGTGTCCATTTCTGGTAATGAGGAGGGGTTTCCTTGAGGCAGTGAAAGATGGATCCTATGTTCTAATATGATCTGCTACTCTGTGTCTCTTTATTGGTAAACTGAGACTGTTAATATTGGGAGTTATTATTGAATAAGGTGCATTATTGTTCCTGTCATTTTTGATGTTTTCTTAAACCTCTTTTGCTTAACAGTGATGGAATCATCTCTGCCCTGTTATTTATTTGGTGGGCTAATCTTTCTTTTCAGATTTAAGTATTTCTTCTAGTATGTTCAGAAGATCTGGATTAGGGGCCATAAAATTCCTTAAATCTGATTTTGTCATAGAAAGGTTTTATTTCTAATTTAATTAAAAAATTAATTTTGCTCGATAGGTGGTGGTGGTACACACCTTTAATCCTAGCACTCAGAAGGCAGAGGCAGGCAGATCTCTTTGAGTTCAAGGCCAGCCTTCTCTACAGAGAGAGGACACCCAGGGCCACACAGAGAAACCCTGTCTCAAAAAACAAGATGATGATGATGATGATGATGATGATGATGATGATAATTTTACTGGATATGATAGGATGGGTTGGCAACTGTGGTCTTTTAAAATTTCTTTCTAGGCCAGATTCTTTCTAGGCCAGATTCCAGATTCAGGGTTCAGGAATCTATGCAGAAGAGGTATAAAGACTGTATGAGGCACAGGTGGTACATGATTCCTAGGACTGATACACATATAAACTCACAGAGACTGACAGCACACTCAAGGCATGCACAAATTTAAACTAGACAAAATCCCAGCACTGAATAGGTTATGTGCACACAAAAACCACTCTTTGCCAAGGAGCTATTTGTAATTGATACCTGCTGTGAAAGGGAAAATTAGTGTAGCAACCCTACAAGATGAACACAATGTTGTTTTGTGCACTTTTCGTGTTGTATTGCTTTATGTTTTAGTATATTTTTTGTCTTGTTGCTTTTCTTTCTTTCATCCCTTTTTAAAAATTTTGTCTAATTTGACTTTTCATTTTTTGTTTTGTTTTCTTTCATTTTTCTTGGTAGAAAGAGAAAGAGAGGAGAGAGAGAAAGTAAAAGAGAGAACATGAAATTGGGTGGGTATGTAGGTGGGAAGGATATAAAATGAGTTGAGGTAAGGGAAAGAATATGATCAGAATATGTTGTATGGTAAAATTGTACAGAAAAATCAGGTGTTATTCTGATGGGACTGCCTTTATAGATGACCTTTTTGTCTTTCAGTTTTCAATACCCTTCCTTTAGGCTGGGCTTTTATTTATGTCAGTTTTGAACTTTTTGTTTGTTTGTTTAGGTTTTTAAGATAGGATCTCACTGTGTAGCCCTGGTTGGCCTAGAGCTCACTATGTAGGTCAGGCTGACTTTTAACCCATAGAGATCAGTCTTCACTTCAAACTCATAGAAATCTACTTGTCCGTATTGCCAAAGTACTGGGATTCAAAGTGTGTGCCACCATGCTTGGTGTTTTATTTATACTATAAAATGGATAGTTTATTTTTAGTTCTGTCTGTTTGATGTTCTGTAAATCTCTTTTACCTAGATAGATATCTTTTAAGCTTGAGAATTTTATTTGTGTTTTTATTAAGAATATTCTGTCCACCTTTGCTATGGTATTCTTCTCTATATTATATGTCCATATTCTGAAGGCTGGGTCTTTTCATGGTATTCCATAGCTCTCTTATGTTCTGTTTATATATATTTATAATTTATCTTTTTTTTTCTGAGTGATTCAATTCCTTTACCTCATGTTCCAGCCAAGATTTTCTGTTTTCTACACAATCCATCCTATTGGTGTGGCTTTCTTCTTAGTCTTTTAGGTTCTTTTTTCCTTTGTTTTTTTTCTAATAATTGGGAGAATCCTGGGTTTTTCACTTGATGGAAGAGGTTCTTGGGTAATGTAGGTAGGCGTGACAGGGGAAGACAGGATCCCCTGCTTGCTGGAGGAGGCTGTAAGAGCTGGTCTCCTGAAGCAAAAATTCTTTGGCATTGTGGTTGAGTCTGATTCAGGGGTCTAGGGCCTATTGCCTGGAGTTTGATTGAGATGGCAGCTATGGCTGGTTATAAACACCTTTTACCAAATTAAAGGAAGTGCCTTCTACTTTAAATGTAGTGGGAAATTTTATTATGAAGGTATGTCTTTGCCCTATCTACACTTCATTTCTCTATCTCATTAGAATACCAATAAACAACAACAACAATAATAATAATAAAAATTAGACAAAATAAACAAACAGAAGAAGAGCCAAAGAAAACACAAGAAACACATAGACACTGAGATATACACATTCACACAGAGAGAAATTCCATAAATACAAAATTGAAAACCATTTTTACCAGCAAAAGATCTTTAAGGTTAAGTAAAATGACCAAAATATTGTGAAGCAGATGAGTACATAGGCAAAGTGGATCATAATTGGACAAGGAACTGGGAAATTTTAGAGGTGTGGTCTCATTAGTGCAGTGGTTCTTACCCTTCCTAATACTGCAATCCTTTAATACAGTTCCTCATGTTGTGGTGACTCTCAATCATAAAATTATTTTGTTGCTACTTTATAACTATAATTTTGCTACTGTTATGAATCATGATGTAAATATCTGATATGTGGGATATCTGATATTTGACTGCCAAAGGGTTTGTGTCCCACAGGTTGAGGACCACTGCACTAGAGGAGAGATGTCACTGGAGGTAGGCTTTGAAAATTGAAGACTAGACATTTTGAGTTATCTCCTCTTTCTTTCATGCTGCTGCTCAAGATATAAGGTCTTAGTTTCTATTTCCTGCCACCATGCTTCCATTTTGCCATTACACTCCTTTCTATCTGGAGCCATAAGTCCAAAGTTTTTCTTCTGTGTTTCCTTCCTGCTGGGGATGCTGTGAATGTGTTGTTCTGATTGATTGATAAATAAAACACTGATTTGCCAGTCCCAGGCAGGAAGTATAGTGTAGGTGGGATAAGGAGAGAGGAGAATTCTGGGAAGTGGAAGGCTGAGTCAGGAGACTCTGCCAGCCACCACCATGAGGAGCAGGATGTAAAGCACCAGTAAGCCCTGAGCCACGTGGCAAGGTATAGATTTATAGAAATGGGTTAATTTAAGATATAAGAACTAGACAGCAAGAAGCCTGAGCCACACAGCCATACAGTTTATAAATAATATAAGCATCTATGCATTTATTTGGGTCTGAGCAGCTGCAGAATTGGCGGGTGAGAGAGATTTGTCCTAACCAAGGGCCAGACAGGATCAGGAGATAACCCCAGCTACACCTTCCTCACAATGTTTTATCACAGCAGTAGAAAAGTAATGGATACATAAGTTAGAACCAGCAAATAGGCTATTGTGTCAGATCTAATCATGCTAGCTTTAGAAGGAATGTAAAAGACTTTGAACCTTTGAACTCTAGAAGTAGTTGAACACTATAAGTGGAGCTTAACAGACCATCCTAGTAGGAAGTTGGAAGATAGTATTGGTGAGATCTATGTGGACCAAGAAGGCCCAGCTTAAGAGGTTTTAAAATGAAACAATATTAGCAACTTGGCTAAAAAGTGTTCCTGTGATATTTTGGCAAAATTGTGACTGTCTTCTGCATATATCCTAAGAACTTGCCTAAGGGTAAGTTTAAAAGTAGTTTATTAATTACTTTTGCAGAGATTTCAAAATTGCCTTACACTGGTTCTGTCATATTATTACTAATAATTACCCCTTTGCAGGGCTACAATGAAAAAGAGCAAGTGGAGCCGAATAAATATAAAATTTACAGTTTGGAAAAGAAAACAACATTAAAATTCTTAATTTTACAGCCAATATCTGTTCTGGATGAGAGGTTGAAATTGTTAAGAATAGTACCATTAAGGAGAGGTCAGATCTGCACTTGAATTAATGGAAGTGTGCCTTCAGGTCAAGACTATACCCAGTTAACCTCACAACTTGGTAGAGAAGGCAGAAGGCAACTGCAATGAAAAGCTGGTGCTAATGTGGATCACATGGTGCAAGTTCCAAACCAAGCTTGGAGCCAAATATGACAGCATTGTCTACATGGTGCGGATTTTAGAGTCATAAAAGACAACAGGTCTTGGTATTCCTTCTTGTTTTCAGGGAGCCCCTCATCCCAGGTGACCTATGGCAGGGAAGTCTCTGCGTAAAGGCTCTGAATGGGTGAGAAGACATTATGTGAATCTATGAAAGTAAAGTCTATGTTGAGTTAGAGATGCCAGAGTTATGAGATATCTACTAAGGAGAGCTGTACACAGAGATTGGAACCAACCCAAGAAAGAGATGTATATTGTAGGCAGCAAACCTGAAAAGGCAGTCATTTAAGCCCCATGATATCAGACATGCAGTTACAAGATTTGGTATTTGCTTTGATGGGTTTTGGTCTCACTTTGGTCCAGTATTTCCTCACAAAGTTCCCATTTCTCCCTTTTGTAATGGTAATGTATGTTCTGTGCCATTTTATACTGGAAGAATATAATCTACTTTTTCATTTTATTTTACATGGGGTTACAATTAAGAAATTGAATCTTAGAAGAGAATTTGGACTTCAAACAGTGCTGAGACTGAGAAAAAGCATGGGGACTTTTGGAACTTGACTAAATCCATTTTGCATTATGGCCACAAGACTTTGGAAGTCAGAGAGTAGAGAGCAGTAGTTCTGAATGAAATTTCTTTCCTAATTTTATGAATTGATTGTGAGTTGGTGGCACTGTTTGGGAGATTTAGGAATTCCTTGTTAGAGGAAGTATGTCACTGAGGCTGGGTTTTTTTCTCTCTCTGCTTCTTGCTTGCAGATTAAGACGTAAACTCTCAGTTTCCAGCTGCAGCTACTATGCTTACTCTTTGGCATCATGGACTCCTGCCTCTGGAACTACAAGCCAAGACAAACTCTTTCTTCTATAAGTTACCTTAGTCATGGTATTTTATTACAGCCTAGAAAATAACTAATGCATTCATTGCCAAATAAACTTATTTTTGCAGCAGATGGGAAAAATTGCAGAAATCCACAACTGATCAAAATTCAGAGAACAACTAATTATGGGGTAATCAATCCCAATTGTTACACCTACAACACAATTTTCATGTCTATAGCTCAGAGAATATTGTAAAAGAGGAAGAAGAAAGACTGTAAGAATCAGAAGACCAGGACATTGTCTGTGACATAATGTCTTCTAGATATGACAGAGAAGCTGCACCAATGAAATTTCAACACTATAGTTGCCTAAATAAGACATGTACAATGACAGCACCAGTTTACATGCTAAAATGTATGAATAAAATTTCACAAGTCCTCACCCCTACATGAAGGGTGACACGTAATTAATGACTGACAATAGAAGGAAAATCAATTTTCTCAAGGAATAAGACCCCGGTAAGTCTCCTAATCTTGAAACATATACACAAACAAACAACACTAAATGAACTCACACACACACACACACACACACACACACACACACACACACATGCACGTGCACACACACACACACACGACTATGGCAACTCTTATAAAGGAAAACATTTAATGGGGTGGATCATAGTTTTAGAGGCTTAGTGTATTATCATCACAGTGGGGAGCATGGTGGCTGGGAGTATGTATGGTGGTGTGCAGGCAGACATGGTGCTGGCTACATCCTGATGAGAAGGCAATAGGAAAGGATCTGTCTCATTTGGTATGGCTTGAGTATATATGAGACCTCAAAGCCTGCCTCCTTAGTAATATAATTCCTCCAACAAGACAACAGCTACTCCAATAAAGCCATACCTCCTAATAGTTCCACTCCCATTTTCTTTCAAACCACCACAGTGTGTGTGTATCACAATTAATAATCACAGAAAAGATGTATTAGTTCACTTTCTATTGCTGTGATAAAACACCATGGCCAAAAGTAACATTGTGCAGAAAGGGTACATTTGGCTTACATGTCCTTATTACTACCCATCATTGAGGAAAGCCAAGGCATGAATTCAAGTAGGGAGGTATTTTCAATGCAGAAAATAAAGCAGAGGCCATGGAGGAATGTTACTTAGTGGTTTGCTTCTATGGCATGCTCAGCCTGTTTTCATATACAACTCTAAACCATCTTTTGGGCGTGGTACCATCTACAATTTGCTTGACCCTCCTATGTGAAGAAAATCCCCTTTCCAAATTGTCTACATGACAATCTAATGGGGACATATTCTTAATTGAGGTTACCTCTTCCTAAGTGACTCTAGTTTGTTACAAGTTAATAAAACCTATCCAGCAGCACAAGAGACCATGAATTTGAGATGGGGTTGTGGTTGTTGGAGTAGTGAGAAGAAATGAAGTAAATGTTGTAAATACAGTATTCATGGTGGTTTTGTTCAGAGAAACAGGAGGCTTGCAAGTCAGGATTCTAAACATTCTTTTGGTATATTTAAAACTCAGAAGCAAATGGAGGTTCTTTTTGAAAACAATATAAAACAAAACAAACAATGCACTGGATGATATTATTAACACTGACTTATTATACCTTATTTTATGATTTAGAATTCTACCAGTAATGGAGTGAAAAAAGAAAATGTCTTTAGTATATGTGTCACATTGGAAAGGCTGAGAGTCTGGTGGTTCCTCGGTCTATGA
>CABHPP010113123.1:0-11305 GCA_902168425.1 Peromyscus attwateri
ACCAGCTTCCTGCCTTGTACTGCTGGGCTCCGGGGTCATGGGCCTGGGAGGCTCACAATTTGATTTTTCTCCTTCCCTCTACCAGCCATGCCTGCTCAGTCTGAACCTGAGCCTGCAGGTAGCATGGTGGGCAGAGATGCCTTGGCAGGGCGGCAGAAGGGGAGGGGTCTATGTCAGCAGAAGCAAGTGTGCAGGCTGTAGAGGTATCAGCTGACTTCTTGGGGTGACATCAAAAGCTAAGCACCCCCCCCCCCAGCCTTCAGGATCCTTTTAGATATGGCTTCTGACTTCTCTCTACACTGAGGACACAGGTCCCAGCTACACTAGTCACCTGTCTGATCAATCATGCTACACAAGTCCAAAGGGTTTCCCATGGTCCTGCCACAGATCAGGGATGGCCTGACCTCACTTGACTGGGAGAAGAAAACAAAAAGGAAGACAGCTGAGGCCTCACTGTTGACAGCTAGTAAATCCTGCTGTCTGCCAGGAAAACCTGCCTGCAAACATAGGGCTTTGGGAAGGAGGGGATGCCGGGGTACCTAGTAACAGGTGATTGTCCTTCCCTTTCTCACACTGAGGCTGCTCATGAGGAGCCCATGGAAGGCGCGGCCTGGAAACAGGCTTCACTGGGGAGGTCTGCAATGACACCATGGCCGGGATGGGTCAGCTCTCAGAACGGTGACTTTGCTCCTTCAGTTCGTTTTTTCTTTTAAGAAGTCCCCTCCAGTAGGTTGGGGTCATCATAGCATTCATGCAGAGGATCTGGGTTCAGTTCCCAACACCCACACTGGGTGGTGGTGTGGGGTCCACAAGCACCTGTAACTCTAGTTCCAGGTGTTCGGACGAGCTTCTTTAACATCCATGGACACACACACACACACACAATTAGTTTTAAAAAATACTGGGGGCTAGAGAGGGGGCTCAGCGGTTAAGAGGACTGACTGCTCTTCTAGAGGACCTGGGTTCAATTCTCAGCACCCACGTAGCAGCTCACAACTGTCTGTAGCTCCAGTTCCAGGGGATCTGGCACCTGCACAGGCAGACATACATACAGGCAAAACAGCAATGTACATAAAATTAAAAAAAATCTTAAAAATTCTTAAAAAGAATAAAATAGAAGAAAGCGCCCTCTCCTGACTGCATCTTGCCCTGCTCTGCTTTCAGGAGCCCAGCAGGGGAGAATAAAGCTTTGGGATCCCTGGGCAGAGATCTGCCTCAGCTGGGTTGCTGGGACTCCTCGCAAGGAAGTGCCTCTATGTTGTTTTTTTGTTGTCCCACAGCGCCACCTCCTGGGAGAGTGGCAGGTTATTGCAGGCAGGAAGCCTTAATTCCCACAGCTCGCAAGATGGCTAAGCCAAGAAACTCTCAACTTCTAAGTTGAGAGTCCTCAGCACCATGGTGTAAAATGAGTCCTCAACATGGTGTAAAGTTTTAGAAAGATAAGATTCACATAAAACAATGACTTCAAATACTGGGGATGTTTACAGCAAGCTGGAAACCCCAGGGGCCTGGAACATGACTGAGGGCTCCAGAAGTCTGTCTCGCACAGAAGCCAGCCAACCACACTCTTAACGGTTCATCACCATTAAAGCATGCCTGGCACATCCCCAGGCCCAGTCCTCGCCTTACCTCCACCCTGCAGCCGCCCACAGAGGGACCGGATCACTTTGGCACTCCCGAAGCGCTTGAACCGAGCCCTCACGTGCTGGTAGTACCACTCCAGTGAGCCAATCTTCACCACTCTGCCGGGAGATGAGTGCAGGCCTGAGGCAGTGTCTTCCCCTTCCCCGGCCAGCCCCACCAAAGGGACACACCGGGCTCAGACACCACGAGGGACGCTCTGCCTCCGGGCTCACCTGGCCAAGTGGCAGGGGTCACAGAGCCAGCCCGGCTCTTCTGGGTGGACGTGGCTGCAGCTTTTGCAGACAAAGAGGCTGCACTCGCGGCACTGCCGCCTGCTGTTCACCAGGAGCCTGTAGGGCTGCAGGCAGCGGGCGCAGTGGGTCTCATTCAGATGGGCTGTGTCCGACAGCAGCTCTCTCTTCGAGCTCTCCTTCTGTATCTTGCCCTTCAGTTCCCTGGGGAAAATGCGGGAGCAAGAAATACATCAGACACCTGTTCCTACATCAGGTATGTGAGTGCACACAGTGTGTGCATAGACACACACACAGGGCACTTTCATATGCAGAAGACAGTGGCCCAGACCGATGGAGGGCACTCTTGGGCATCCTGACCATCAGCAGAGCACCCGCTTGCCTTCTTTCTGGAGGGGACGAATAGGTCGGGCTTAATCACATACAATTTTGGTAGGCTAGAATCGAAACCTATGATTTTCACAGAAATGGCACTGCCCTTAAGCGTTGCTGTGGCATTATGATTGTACACTATGCCCTCTCTTGTGGATCAGAGAATCCCGAGGCAAGGCCAGGTGACATTTCCTCAACAAGTGGTTTTGGGTGTCTTCCAGCAGACCCCAAGCTGAGGCCCAGGATTGTTCCTGCAGAGCCTGACCAAGGTGCTTGGCTTGGAGAGTCTCCAGACAGGAATCACCCTGCACCCACCCGGAAGTCCTAGGAGAGAAACCTGTTCTTCGAGACCATCCGGTTTAAAATAACACAGCTTCCTGGCAAGCCTGCCAAGTGGAACCAGCTGCAACGGACTGGAAGATGTACCCCAGATCCTAATGAATGCACCCCCTTTGTTCTGAGTTTCACGGACTACCTGCCAGACATAATATTTTCAGTTTTAGATGAGATAATGGTAATCTGTCCTTAGTGAGAAAAATTAGCAAGACACTGGGTCCACTGTCTCCTGAGGACTTTCAAGTTTTCAATTTCTGTGAGGACACCCCAGTGTGTGTGGGCGGGTGAGGGGTGCTAGGTGGATGAAGGGTGTGTATGAGAGAGAGGGGGGGATTTTATACATTTTAAATTAGACTACAAAGCACTGGGATTCATCATGGCATCTTCACACGTGTGTCATGCTTTATTCTCAAGTGTCTCCCTCCCCACAACCCCCCCCCCACCAGGCGATGCTGATCACCCCCTTTCAAGTATCTACTGTGTTCATAGCTCTTCTGAGAGATCTCTATTGAGTTCATTAGCCTACTTACTGATCGCTGATTTTTTTGTATTTAATTTTATAGTCTTGTGATGTGTTTTTATAATCGTTCTATTATATTTTTAGCTGTGCTGTTACTTTCTTCCTGTACCTAGTCTCTATGCTCAACTGTGTCTCGGGTATGGACCTATGGCAAAAGACACAGTGTCCACAGGCTTGGCTCCATCCACCACTTCAGACATTGGAATACATCATTTCTGAGCAAGAGTGACTGGCTGCTTGTGCTGCCTAGTTTTATGTCAACTTGACACATGCTTGAGTTCTCTGAAAGGAGGAAACCTTAATTGGGAAAATGCCTTCATAAGATCCGGCTGTAAGGCATTTTCTTAATTAGTGATTGATAGGGGAGGGCCCAGCCCATTGTGGGTGATGCTACCCCTGGGCTGGTGGTCCTGGGTTCTACAAGGAAGCAGGCTGAGAAAGCCATGGGGAGCAAGCCAGTAAGCAGCACCCCTCCATGGTTTCTGCATCAGCTCCTGCATCAAGGATCCTGCCCTGCTTGAGTTCCAGCCCTGACTTCTTCGATCATGAACAGTACTGTGGAAATGCAAGCCAAATAAACTCTTTCCGGGCTGGAGAGATGGCTCAGAGGTTAAGAGCACTGGCTGCTCTTCCAGAGGTCCTGAGTTCAATTCCCAGCAACCACATGGTGGCTCACAACCATCTATAACGAGATCTGGTGCCATCTTCTGGCCTGCAGGCAGACATGCAGACAGAACACTGTGTACATAATAAATAAACAAATCTTAAAAAAAAATAAATAAACTCTTTCCTCCCCAAGTTTCTTTGGTCATGGTGTTTCATCACAGCAATAGTAACCCTAACAAAGACAAGTTGGTACCAGGAGTGGGGTAATGCATTGCTGTGACAGACCTGACCATGTTTTGGGGAGGATTGTGGAAGGGCATTGGAACTTTGGACTAGAAAAGCCATTGAGTCTTGAGAGCTCAGTGAGCTGTTCTGTAGGCACTTGGAAGATAAGAATGGTGAGAGAAATATAAAAGATGGAGACCTGGCTTGTGGAGTTTCAGAGGGAAGCTTAAAGACTCTGGGGGTGGGGCGTTAGTTTTTTGAATTAAGACTATGTAGTTCTGGTTAGCTGGGGCTTAGGAATCAGCTGTGATTAACAATACACCAACACTATTAAAGTGGAGCCTTTGCTTTGCTGGGATACTCGATGCCAATCAGCTAGAACTGGTAAATTAGCAGTGATTTAAGAAGAGACTAGCATCGTTGAAGTGAAATCTTCTGGGAAGTGTTTCCTGAGAGTCAGCACACAAAAGCTGTTTTCAGAGGCAGCCAAGGTTTTACCTTGCACTGACAGATGAACTTGGCAGTGTAAGAGTCACCCAGGCAGTACTGGTTTTGAAGGCATGAAGGGGTTGTGAGAGGAGCTGGGGCTTGGCACTGTGAGAGGTCATGAGAAGTCATTGGTGAAGGTGCAGCCTCAGTAGGAGTTGAAGGCCCAGGATCAAAGGGGTCACGCAGAGAAACTGAGGCTTGGAATCATGAAGAGAGCCCAGGGGAGGCTATTGGTGAAAGTGCAGCCCAGTGGCAGCAGAGTCCCCAGCGTTTTGGAAATGCCAATACCATGGGACAAACACCATGAACAGCAGCAGTGGAGCCAGCCAGAGCCTAGAAGGCAAGCTGTGTGTGCTGCAGAGGCAGAGCTGGAGAAGTGACCCAGGCCCAGTGGAGGAGCCCAGAAGATCATGAACGAATCCCAAATAACTGGACACTGAGCTATTTATACTTTTTGGACTTAGTTTTACTTTGTTCAGATTGTGACTGTGTCCTGATTCTTTCTTCATGAAGTAAGGAAGTATTTTTGATTTTACAGGAGCCCATGGTTGAGAGACCTTTAAAAGATTGGATCTTGAAAGGGATTGGCTATGTTAAAAAGATTGATTTTTTTTTTAAGTGTTTGAATTTTTAAAGACTGTGGGACTTTTAAAATTTGGAATGTTTTATTGTAATGTTGATATTAATGCTTGATCTTGGGGAAGAACAAGAAAGGAAAGGTTATGGCTTAACAGTGATGTGTTTATATGTCAAGTTGACAAGGGGTCAATTGTGCTGGCTAGTTTTATTTATTTATTTATTTATTTGTTTATTTTTTAAATTACACTCATGATATTAATCATATTTGTGGTATTCATAGATTACATTCGCAGTATTCATTCAATTATATATATATATATATATATATATATATATATATATATATATATATATTTCAATTTTAAATGCCGAATGTCATTTATTGAAGGGGGGAGAAGGTCTTAAATACAGGCTTACAGCACAATGAGAGGACCCTGGATGGCAGAAGTTCACTACTGATGTTTTACAATCTTGCTTCTAATCTGTTAATGCCCATTATTCAGGATACACAGACAAGGACGTCAGTAGGTCACCTTACCCGTCATGGAGATGCCTGCCCAGGCCACACAGGTGCTCTGTCTTAGGTTGGTGAGTGCCCCCCAGGCATTACCCATCTCTGAATACTCATTTTCATACAGGCTCAATCGTGTGTGAGCTGCATAGTTAATTGCTGCCAAAGATCTCAAAGTGGCACTGGGCTTGCAGTCTGTGTGTTCGATACAGAAAAGACCAACAGAGGTTCTATCTCACCCATAGCCAGTAGGCTAAAGGCAACTGAGCCATTCCCTTCCTTAACGAGCCATGCTGTACATTGGTGTCCTTGTAAGATAGTATCCCAAGAGCAACTGGAACTTGAGTTTATAAATTTATAATTTTCAAAGCCAATCGAGATGTACATAGCTACTGAATTAAATTTATCATGCCCAATAGAATGAAAGATTAACTAACTGTGGTAGCTACTTTTGTTGCCAGGGTCTCCATTGTGCTAGCTGTAGTAAACAATTATGAAATGGTAATCCCAGAAAGAGTAGCAGCGGTGGGCGGCGCCATTTCTATAACAGCAACAACGGCATGTGCTGGCTAGTTTTATGTCAAATTAACCCAAGCTAGAGTTGTTGTTACACTCAAGACTTGTGGTCACTCTCTGAAAGCCAAAAAAAAAGAGGACAAGGAGTGGCCAGAAACTTGGAGCAATACTGGTATTGCTCCACAGCACAGTGAGGATAAAGCCACTCCTACAAGGCACCTTGCTTTAAACAGAGCCACAGGACCTCTGGAGCCAGCTGGGAAGGCCCAGCCTCCTCCACTTCTGCTATTGCCTATCTGCACCTACCAGGGAAGCTATGGACCACCCCCCCTTCAGACCCCTCCATCTCCCTCCCAATGGGAAATAGAATCCTGGGGCCAGCCCAGCAGGAAGGAGGTACAGACATGTGAAGAGGTGGCAAACAGAATGTGGAGAGAGCCTGGGCCTGGGAAGGGAGCTGGGAACAGATGTATTTCAGGTGTTGAATTTGGGGGAATGCACTGTACCCATTTCAGGTTCTAGCTGGAAAATGGGAGGAGAGAACCAAGGAGATGCCATGCTGGGGGATCAGGAGACACGTGTCTGCTGCTGGGCATATCACCTAAGCTGGAGCATCGATCGTCTGGGGAGAAGTGTCTGGGGCCAGATATTTTCTCCAAAATGAACAACGCAAACCAGCAACTTCAAGAAAAAGACTGATTACTGACCACAAGAAAAACGAAGGTTTCAAACACAAAGAAGAACTTTAGAAAACTCTTGTCCTTTCCCACAAAAGTTTCTAGCTTTCACATTTCTAAGAATAGTAGGGCAGTGTGACTCAGTGTCCTGCTGTCGAATGGACATGGTACCATCTGAAGATCTGAACAACTCAGGGAAGCCATGTTTTTCAAAGGCTAAGTTTAAAAAATTACAGAAGTGGCACAGTCATATCTGAATGGAATGGCAGAAGTCACAAAGCCAGCACAGCTGCTTGACAAAAATCTAGCAAAGCTGAGCCACATGATGGCTGTCATGTCATCTTTGGTTTTCATCTCCATCTGTTACAAACTTGGGGCATTTTTTTTTTTTTTTGGTTTTTCAAGACAGGGTTTCTCTGTGTAGCTTTGTGCCTTTCCTGGAACTCACTTGGTAGCCCAGGCTGGCCTCGAACTCACAGAGATCCACCTGGCTCTGCCTCCCGAGTGCTGGGATTAAAGGCGTGCACCACCACCGCCCGGCTGGGGCATTTTTAATATTTGTACAATTTGAGGATGTTGGATTGATGGAAAATTCTTTATGAATCATTTACACCTTCTTCCAGGAAAACAACTACTCTTTCCAAGGGGAAGACAGACTGGATGTCAGAATGAAAAGCTCATCAATAAGGTTTGAGAGCCCACATCACAACCAACCCTCAAGAAACTATAAGGAGTAGCCAAACTTAATGCCCAGAATTACCAAATAAAATCAATCAATCAATCAATCAATCAATCAATCCCCCCAAAAGCAAGTCAACTCCTCCAACCGGATGTAGTGGCACACACCAGCAATCCCAGTTCTCTGTGGCTGGAGATCATCCTAGATTACATAGAAAGACCTTACTTACACACACACACACACACACACACACACACACACACACACACACACAAAGAGAGAGAGAGAAACACACACACAGAGGTAGAGCAGAGAGAGACAGAGAGGTAGAGCAGAGACAGAGAGACACAGAGAGCGGTAGAGCAGAGACAGAGAGACACAGAGAGAGGTAGAGCAGAGACAGAGAGACAGAGAATAAAAACAAAAAACTACTCTTCCATTTTGTAGACACTGATATACACATGACTGGATTTTCTTCTGTGTCTCCCCAAACACCCTACCATAGTGCCCAGTGTACAGAGGTAAGATGAGGCCACCTTTATCTTCTGTTATAGCCAGCATTGGATCAATTTTCAAATCTGTAGACCAACACCATTCTCACTCATGGTTTTGTTTTGGAAAAGTAGTTATTAAAAATTATAAATGTGTTAGAATGTAAGTGGTTTATTGCTATTAATTTTTGAGACAAGTTTTCACTATGTAGTTCTGGAACTCACTATGTAGACCAGGTTGGCTCTGAACTCATAGAGATTCACCTGTCTCTGTCACTGGAGTTCTGGGATTACAGGTGTGTGCCCCTATGCCTAGTTATTATTATTATTATTATTATTATTATTATTATTTTTTTTTTTTTTTTTTTTTGGTTTTTCGAGACAGGGTTTCTCTGTGTAGCTCTGCGCCTTTCCTGGAACTCACTTGGGAGACCAGGCTGGCCTCGAACTCACAGAGATCCGCCTGCCTCTGCCTCCCGAGTGCTGGGATTAAAGGCGTGCGCCACCACCTCCCGGCTTTAGTTATTATTTTTAAATGAACAAACATTTTACAAAAACCAGTTTTGTGCTCTAGCATGCCAAGTGTTAAGATATGAGGCTCATAAAAATAACTTTGGGGGATCTCAATAATGTAAGCATGGAAAGGGATCCCCATGCCAGAGATTGAGTGACAGCTGATTTTCAAGGTGCTTGCTTTCTCCCAGAATGCTGAGTGAAGCGATGGCTGAGGGGAGGAGATGAAGGCAAAGCACAGAGAACAAGGCTTCAGCTGCAGAGCGGAGGCTGGGGAGTGGAGACGATGGAGTAGGAGTGGGATGTGGACCTGGGTGTCTCTGCAGCATGGACAATTAAAGTCGGGGCTGGTGGGCAGGGAGGGGAGGGGAGAGAGAACCTGCTCTCAGGAAGGCTCAGTGTCCCTGGGGAGAAGATGGGAATGAGGGAAGAGCAGCTTCTCAGACAGGGGATAGGGTGAGTGAGGAGGGTCAGACCTAGGGGTTGTGTTGGGGTGGGGGGAATCTAGGCAAGAAGAGGGAAGGATGCCAAGAGTAACCAAAGAGGAGAAAGGGAGGGTGTGGGGGCTACCCTGCACCACACCGAGGATCTGCCTTGCTGGGGCCATGGCTACAGGCCCAACAGTGCAAGGAGAGGGGAGACACTAGTACTTGTGTCCAGACATCAGGGGGATGGGCTCTGGTATCTGGTATCCCCGTGGTCCTTAGAGCATACCTATCAGACCAGTGTGAGGTACTGAGCAGCCAGGGTACTGACTAGCAAAGATGCAGGGTTGGTGTGAGATCTTCATGGTAGGGATCTTCATGGCAGACACTATTCACAACCCCACATCCAGCCAGGACCATTGGCACAGAAGCCAGTGGACCATGTATGGTGTCTAGGTCTCGTGGCCTGTGTTACTGTGAAGGATACGTGACCAAAACCTCCTTAGAGTCCCCGTTGTTGGTCTGGCCCAAGCTAGGGAAGGAGACTCGTGAGCAGAAGATGGTGCCAGGAGAGGAGGTCATGCAGGAGGCTGGGAGACCAGAAGCCACCAGAATTCAGTTTTCTGGTTTAAGAGTTGAGGACTCGGGACTAAGATTAGACAAGAAGCATGAGACCAGCCTTTCCTTTGCACACTGTGATAGTGACCACAAGGTCACAAGGACATACACACAAAACCCTCCCAACCAGAGAAAAGAATCAGAAAAAGAGCTGGGAGTATTGCACATTAGAAGGTTCAAAGGGCATTCCCAGCCAAGTGGAGTCGAGTCTCGAGAGCAAAATGCAGACTCCTTACCACTTCTGTGAGCAGCGTGAAGACATACCCTAAGCCCCAGCCTCTATGAATTAAGAGGCAACCCAAAGCAGGACCTGATGATGGTAATGTGTCACTCAAAGGCAGCGTGACCATCAGAGACTGCTGCCGGATGCATGGAATGTGAAAGGGTAAGGGGTGGAAGCAGAGACCTGAAGGTAGGAGGTAGGATCCAGGGTCAGGAATGTGTGGGAATGAGCGTGGCAGCCTTCCTGAAGGCTCTGGGAAGGGAACAGTCAAGGTGGTAAGGAAAACACTGGGGACGATGCAGGGGGTGACGTGTGAGTGCAGGAGACAGGAACAAAGCAGCGGAGAATCCCACCGGCCATCCCACACCACTGCTACCCCCCAGCCCCGGCACAGGCAGCTCACTTCCGGGTTCAGCCATTGTTCTTTGCAGCCCTGGATCTGCTTGTCTTCAGGGATGATGAACCAGCTAAGGGTGACTTCAGTCCTCTTATTTGTCTCCTGGTTTTTAATTTTAGTTTTATTTTGTGTGTATGGATGTTTTACCTCTGTGTATGTCTGTGTACCACTATGCATGCTTAGTGCCCACGGGGGCCAAAAGAGGGCATCGGATCCCCCGGAACTGGAGTTATAGATGGTTGTGAGCCACCATGTGGGTGCTGGGAATCAAACCCGGTTCCTCTAGAGGAGCAACAAGTGCTCCTAACTGCTCAGCTGTCTCTCCAGTTCGTTCTGCCGATTTTTAAATGAGCCGGTGTGTGCCTCAGGTCTTTCACGGATTATCTCAGGAATTCCTGTGTATTTGCAGAGATCAAAACTCCACACTACCACCTATTTGCCTTTGGGAAGGTTAGCAGGTCTAATATTTGATTAGTGGGCTGCGTCCTTTGGACAGGATGTGGCATTTAAGCATACTTCAGTTACTCCCTTCTCAAGGACATGAGTCACTGAGGCTGGCAGTTCATCAGCTGGCTGGCTGCTCTTCCTGGGTTTAGGACCATCAATGATTTCCACCACAGCCTCAGCTGAGCATCAGACCCTTACACATGGAGGGAGAGATGTTGAGAGGACTCTAAATATTCGGGCATGAGACAAGACCAAGGCACAGGCTCTCAATTTTCTTTCTTTGTACACAGAACCAGGCCACTGAGGTCCAGAATGGGGGTGTCCCAGGAGGGAGGGGCTGACATGTGGATGGTAACTGGGTGTTCCCTCTAAGGTTTGCTTTGGCAATACTGTGTTTGTATAGCATGAAAATAAAAACACGTGGTTGTATTTTCTGTACTTAAAGCTTTTTAAAGCCCCAGGTGACACATGTGAATATGGGATGCATGGAAGATAAGAAACACTTCTCTGGAATTCTCTCTCAACTTAGGGAAACAGGAGAAAGGAACCTTGATCCAAAGGTCAGCGGGACAAAGCCAGGAAACCTCAGAGTGTGGAAGGACACAGAATTAAGCAGTCAGCTCCTTCTACGACAAGCTTAAAAGGAAAGAGAGAGCTCTGTGTGTGTGTGTGTGTGTGTGTACATACTCAGTGTATTGTGTGTGTGTGTGTATGTGTGTGGTATGTGTGTGTGTATGGTGTGTGGTATATGTGTATGTGATGTGTGTGTTTGTGGTGTGTGTTGGTGTGCGTGTGTGTGTGTGTGTG
>CABHPP010113124.1:0-15032 GCA_902168425.1 Peromyscus attwateri
CCGCCCGGCAGCACTATTTTCTAAAGTTAGCATTTTTATGAAAAAATTTTTAGATAGGTTCCTTGAAAATCCAGAGGAAACACTATCAAAGGTAAATATGTACTATGGCAAATTTATTCCTAACACACAGCCAAATCCTCATTAAATTAATGCTGTTTTCTTTCAGCATTAATTCAACATGCTTTCATATTAACTATTCTGAATCCACAAGTAAAATATTTATCTAATTCGAATTCTTCTCACTCCATTTTCTGATACTGACACTAAAATTTAAAAATAAGAGTAGAACTGTAAGAATAAATGTTGACTTAGACTACAACTATTTGTTATCAATCAGCATTTCATATACATTTAGAGTGAAGTTACTTTTCCTCCTCCCTCTCCCCAGTGCTAGGGAACAAATATGAGGCGCTGTAGGTACAAGGCAAGCACTATGGAACACCATGGTCTCTGCAGCTGCATTCTCTGTTATGAGTTCTTGGAAGGGAAGAGCAATGTTCAATGTCAAAAAAAAAAAAAAAGTGTTACTACTCAAGAAAGGTGTCTGATAAAGTGCCACGTTTTCCTCATTTTGGCTGTTTACTTTTTGCATGTATCATGAACTAATCTTCACTATCAACTTTGAAACAAGTTATTAACTTTCAAACTTTGTTCCAGCTACAGGATTCCTTCAAGTCTAAGAATAATCATCCTCATAACAATTGTCCTAAATAATAAGAAAACTTATTGATGTGAGCCTGTTCATATATTGTTCTACCTTTGACATACACTTAAGAACATTTTTAGGAAAAAAAATGTGAAACACAATCTTTGTAGATGAGATGAAAAGTCTGGGGTTGGACAGATGGCTCATCTGTTACGTGTTTACTGCTTACATAGAGGACCCAAGTTCAGTTTACATCAAACAGGTCCAGGAGACCCAGTGCTCTCTTTTGGCCTCCATGGGCAATGCACTCAAATGCATATACAGACACACACTAACATAATTAAAAATACACAATAAAATCTTACAAAAACATACATGGAAAATCAAAATGAAACATTAAAAAGTTGTCGGACTTCACTTACAATTTCTTAAACATATTTTGTGATCACAAACTCCTTAGATGCTGGTGTGTAACAACACAGCTGAGATTAGGCTGGAGGATATCTACATCATCTTGAACTGTATCTACAAATGATTTTGGTATTTCTTTTATCATAAGCAAATGCTGCACATTTAGCCTAACTTTTATGTATTCCCTTACTTCAAGATACCTAGACACACACTTTCCAATGCTTTATCAATTGGAAAAGGGAATCTTTTCTCTAGAAATGTACAACCCAGAATTTTATTTCAAGATATTATGCCAACAATATCAGGCTATTGATTCATAAAATATTGACAGTATTTATAATTTAAAATCACACACACAACACTATTTGTATTTTTATGATTTATGAATCCAAGTTGATTATGAATTTGTATTTCCATCTAACATTGCAGAAAAGCCAGTATGTAATTCTGTTTGTGTGGAGTGAGGCAGACTTGTTCTCATTAATACCATGGGGCAGCATTTATAGAATGAGAGAAGAAAGAAAAATAGAAAATTGTATATTTCTTGCTAAAGACAGTACATATTCAAGTGATGGATGCCTAGAGGGTTTCAGCAGTATGGAGCACTCGAGATAAAGGGTGATAAAGAGACGGTCAATCCAAAGGAAGGAAATAGTTTTAAGGACTGGAATTCAGTCCTAAACTCCTCCTTCATATTTAGATACAAACCTTATTCATATAAAATAATTTATTCTAATATTATTAGCATATGCACAAAAATATTTCATGATAAAAATCTTTTTATTAAAAATTTATGATATAATTTTTGTACTTCTTGTGCACACAGTGAGGGAGATAGCTTCATCCCAATAATATTTTCCAAAATTCATTGGCATTTTAAATGATATTAAGTTTTAAATTTGTAACAACTTATTATTGCCTTTTCACAATATTCATTAAAATTCAAGATAAAGCTATCCCACCAATCTGCTACTATATCAAAATCTTCCCATTTGCTCCTAAATACAAAAAAAGAAACTTACTTCCAAGTTAATTTCCTGATTTTGTACTAGCATTTTCTCACTTTATTCTGAAATTACCACAGTAGTATTTTCTTCTGTCAATTCAGAAATATAAAATGAGAAATCTGCTTTTATTAATCTAGTTAGGGGAATGAACTTCAGACTTCTAAGATACAGGAAAGAAATTGAGTCAGGCAGGAAAAAAAATAATGAGAAAGTTAGGATGCCTTCATGAGCAGGGAGAGTCATTTTATGTAGAGGTTTCCCTCAAGCAACTAAATCGAGCCCAAACAAGCCTATTTCTCTGAGACTTGCCTTACCCGCCATTCCGTCACAAAATACATTGTAATAATATCATAAAACAGCTTGAGACGAAGAGGGATTCTGATTGACTGTTCAGCATTCCAAAAGGGTAGATTAATATCTGTGAATCTCACAGCTGACGCATTTTAATGCAAACTTGCAGTTTGTGGGAATTGAATCTGTCCGCCAAAATCATTTATTTATATATAGAAAATGGGGGGAAATAGACATTTCATAATAGCAATGAGTCCAGGGGATGCTGTTATCATGAGCTAATCACATCCCATGGGCATGATAGCACTCAGCTGTGTCCCCTGTCTTGTATGGCTCCAGAGGAATGATTATCTCATGATAATAACCCTTATCCTGGCTTAGTGGGTAATAAAATATATATATATACTTTCTTCCCAATTTCTTGAGTGTTTATTTGTCAGCTAACTTTTTCCTTCTTGAGTTCTGGTCCTATGTTACTTTCTGTTTAGAAAACAAAACAGAAAACAACAAAAAACACTGACTCTGTATTTTGATAATATTTTTCTGTTCTCAAAGTGGGGGAAAATATGTGACTTTATTGATCTGACTGGGAAAGAGCAGCATGGCAGACATGCTCTGATCTCCTGAGACTGGTGTATAGAGGATCCATACTTGCACTGACATTTCATAGCGTGTCTAGGCTGGTTAATCCACTTTGGAGAAACCAATGTATTTGTAGCCTTAAAAAGGAAAAATAAATACATGCTTATATAGTACTCACATGTTTTGTGCTATAATCCAACATGTGCAGAATGCTACACCATGAAACTTGAAATGTGATTGTCCTCTTTAGTCAAAACATCTACCTATGACCTTCACACTGTCAAACTGCCAAATGTGTCAACAGAGATTCAATGTCTTGTCAGTCACCAGAGCAGGAGATGCAACACTTTCTGTGTTTGCAGCTTGGATACAGAGGCAAGGTGAATGCAACAGCAAAGTTGTGGGGAAACAGACCGTCTAAACAGAATTGGAGCAAAAGAAGTTAAGGAGGAGGATAGTGGGACGCATTTGTGAATTATGATATTTAAATTTTTCTGTTACATAGCTCATATCTTCAAGATTTTTTAAGAGGCTTCATTGTCAATAAGGAACTATTTGTGCATAATTAGTTCCAAAAATGTATCATTAGAACAATATTTCTACAAAAATGCTATGAATAGGGTTCACTTTTATTATATAACAAATATGTATGAGTATGTGCAGTTTTTAATATTATAAAATTATAGCTGCATCTAAGAGAAGAATAATTGTCCTATTAGAAATAGTATAACCAATCCAAATGACAAGCAAAAAATATTATAGGGATGTATAAAAATGTCACATTGAAACCCATTATTTTGTACATAGTAATAAAAATAACTGTAATACATGCATTTTGTAATATAAAATTAAATATAAATATAAAAAGCAACATTAATATTTCTTCATTTATGTAATTTTGTTGAAAGCATAAATCTCCCCAAATCACATACTCCGCATTTGCACAGAGAGGGAGGTAGCAATCATAGTGCATGATGTAGTAAAATTACCAGAAATAGACATCAGTAAGGACAAGTGAAAATGGATAATTCTTTTTGTCTTTCCACTTATCAATTTGATCATTCTAGTTAAGAGTTTGTATTGGATGCTGTTTTATAGTCCATTCAGTTCTGACTTTATAACAAGACTATATAAATATTATACAGTATCACATAGGATAATATTATCTAACACATTCCCTTTCAAGTTCTCTGAAAGAAATTATGGAAACCAGAAGTGCCACATAAATGTGACACTGAGAACAGAGTGGAAAAGCAAATACACAGAAAGGGAAAGAGATATGGAGAATATCTTGGTTTGTTAGCACACGGTCAAACTTGTCAGGTACATTGTATGATGGAATTTTCCCAAATTCCTGCCCTGAGAAAATTCCTCCTAGAGTCCTAGGGAAGCTGCTATGTCAGGCATAGGATAGGAATCTGCATACATTACACTCTTTTGTCCGTTTATTTTATTCTTTTATGACAAACCTATCTGTACAGCTTCAGTTCCTTCCTGAGTCTCAGTTCCTCTTTGTACCTACTTTTTTTTGCCCCCTCATAGCCCTGGTAATAACTAAGCCCTTATGCTTTTGGTCTCATCTTTGTCCCCTGTTCTTCGTCCTCCATCTTTTCTTCCTCTTCTCCTCTCCTGATCTGATTCACCTACAATCTACAAGAAACTTTTTCTTGCTCCTCACTCCTCAGCCTGAGCCACTCTGCCTTACCATCTACAGAATCTCTGTCTTCCTATCTTTTCTCTGGCCATGTGGTACTGTGTCTGCCTCTGGAATTCGGCTCAAGTCCTTACTGCACCTGGTTATGCAAAAACCTCCTTTGTTCTCAGTCAATTGCTCTGGGAAGCCACTAGGCCTGAAGGCAAGGGATGGTCTGAGCTTCATTTGCACAAGAAGCAAAGCTATGCATCTATAGCCTGCTTGTCTCCTAGGCTCAGTGGGGGAGTTAGTTACCTAGGGGTTCAGCAGGTCTGAGAAGCTGAACTGTTTGCCAAATAGTCTAGCAGTATACGGGCCCACAAGAAATTCATAGCAAGGCACAGCTGAATATTAAAGCTGTATAATACCAAATATTCCATGATGAATGGCTTCCCATTTGACAGAACCTTGGTGGTCAAAATATAGCTTTAATACACAGCTGAATCTCTATAATATATTCTTATGGCCCACAAGAATTGTACCCTGTTATAAAAAACAAACAAATAAATAAAATTAATGTTAGATATTAAAATTGGGCCATTTAATAAAACTATTCTGATTTTTTAACATGATAAATCATCAGTATATGGTTACTGATACTTGCCATACATGACTGGAGATGTTTTATACAATCTTATTTAAAAAACAAACAAACAAATAAACAAATGAAAACAGCACTTGTGATGTGGAGAGGAGAAGATCAAATTTTAAGACCAGTTTCATCTCCACAGCAATTCAAGGGAGTAGGCTACATGATACACTGTCTCCAAAATCAAAAACAAATAAAAACACAACCCTCCCCCCAAAACCCAGCACTAATAAAAACTAAATAAACCAATAGAAAACCAATGCATTGCTTTCTCAGCTAACAAATAAAAAGTCCAGTGTCAGAAACAGGTTGCCATTTTTAGAGTTGCTGGTCAGTGAGTACCCACAGACCCTCAAACATTACAGAGTATTCCCAATACTATTGATTACCCTCCAGAACTTGAAAGTATGACCCTGTTCCTGAGATACCATGTACCTGAGTCCATCAAACATGTAGCTATCAAGCTGGTACTCACTTGGAAGCTTCAACTCTGTTGGCTAGCTTTCATATTTCTGAAAGGTGCTATGCATGCTACCTTAGAACAACAGTAATCAAACTTGCCCAGCCATAAACATTGTAAGCTAATATAATGACTGGTAAGGCAAGAAATACCTAGTGATGAAATAATGCCATGAACATCAGGGATATAACAGACTACTTTCTTGTATTTAAGGCCTACTACACAAGATGAAAGTTATGCTTGGAACCATTATTGAGTCAAGGGCCAACAACCTATGGCCAAACAAGTAATAGGCCCTATGGGAGAGCTTACTAGTATTAACATACTAAATGACCATATTATTGAGCCAACAATTTATGACTAGTATTGCATCTACAAATTAATGCTCCTTTCAACCCTCATCAGATAAACTATTATTTATAGTAGATAGTGACTAACAGGGATCCACAATTGGTCAAGTTGCAGGGAATACAAGACTATGGAATACTCAACCCTAAGTGTGACATCTAAATCCCACCCCCTCTTCACAAGGCTCAGTGATCATTGAAGAAAAGGAAGCAGGAAAATGTCAGAGCTAGAGGCCATGGATGATTACAAGAAAAGAATGTCTTCTGGACACAGCATGGCAGCTATACTCACAGTGGTTATGACATTATACATGGCATGCACAAACCAGACAAACTCCCAGCATAGAGAGATGAGTTAGGCACAAAATTCTACCCCTAGACAAGTAGTGAATGGAATTTGATAGTTGCCAGGAGAGGGGAAGTCAGTTTACTAAGAGTATAGCCCCTGGTAAGTCAAACACACACCAATGAAATGATACACATCAAAAAATATTTGAATAGCACAAATTGGACTATATGGGTGTAAAAAGAAAACCTAACAGAGGACACAAAGTTGGGTGTATGATGAGTGAAAGGGTCTGGAAGAAGATGGGGAGGGAGGGAGTAATACGAGTAAAATATACTATACAATATTCTCAAAGAACTAACAGTAGCATAAATACTATTTAGGAGCAAATGTCTCATTGTCTCTTTAATTATGCCATAAGGTACTTCACAAAGTATTTTAAGGAAAGACTGGAAGTCTATGAGAGATAGAATGAAAGAGGATGAAATTGTTTAAACCAACAAATTGGTAAAACGGTCTGGACTGACAGTAACATATTGTCATAGATACCAAATCTTTCTAAACTCTAAATAAATCTGGAAAAACATACCCCCAAGGCTAAACAATACTTAAGACAAAATTAGCAAAGTGATTAAAGAAAAGACTCTCAGCCACATAATACTATATCTCTCTCTATGAACAGAACCAAACTGTAGAGGTGATTATTGATGGAGTTGAAAACAGAAGAACCATCAAAATCAAATAGCTATTTAATGGAAAGTGGTCTGGCTAAGTGAGAAGAGCAACAAGATGTGGGTAAGAATTTCCCTCTCCTGAAAGGGGGGATCATGAGTTCAGAGGATCAAAAAGAACAGAAACAGCACTAGGTCCAACTACCTTTTAAACCCAGCATCCCTTTTTCTGTAACAGGAGATTGTAATAAAGAAAAGTTCCATCAATGGAATAGCAACCATACAACATAGGTAGAAAGAGAAACTGAAGATGAAAGCAATAAAGAAAACAGTTGGGAGACTGAACAAGACAAGATGGAGTTCTTTGAAGTTGGAAAACTTTTCCAAAGCCCTCACTCATTTGGCAATTCTCCTCCAAGATAAATTTCAAATAAAATGAGCAATAGAAATCATTCATGGTCAAAGTCAACTCATACCTTATCCAAGGGGAAAAAGAGAAAGAAATATAATTTACTTCAATAGACAATAAAAGTACAGCACAGAGACTTACAAAACAAAATAGTTGTTATTTCACAAAATGCTGAAAGAAATCAAGAGAATAAATACACACATGAGAGCACACAGTTAAAATAAGAATAATGAACGAAAGAATTTTCAGAAAAGACCAAATTTTAAAAGAACTCATGAGCTACAATGTACAAGAAAAAATGATGTGAGGATAATTTTTAAAAAATGAAAAAAAACAAAAAATCAAAGTTTAAGAATAAATGATGATATTGAGTATATCTCAGAAATAGTAAATAACAGTAACAACAGCCCTAAAAACTGTTATTCAAATTATATGCCATGACATAATAAAAATATTTAAAGCTATGTGTTGAAATAATATACTACATTTCTGATCATATATACCTGTAACAAGTAATGCCTAGGCATACAGTGTCCTGATAAGATAATCTTTTTAGATGTATTTCATTTTTGTTTGTATCGATTCTCTGCCTGCATATGTCTGTGTGGCATGTGCATGCAGTGCCTTCAGGAGCCAGAAGAGGGCATTAGATACACTGGAACTTTAGGTACAGAAGTTGTTAGCTGCCACATGGGTGTTGGACATCAAAAGGAAGTCCCTTGGAAGAGCAGTCAGTGTTTTTTACCATGTAGCCATTTTTCCAGTCCTGTAAAGTTCATTTTTAAAAGTTAAATCTGTTAGTAATAACAGGGAGAAAGAGAAACCATTGTATATCCTTTAATCCTTGTACTCAGAAGGCAGAGAAAAGTGGATCTCTGAGTTCAAGAACAGACTTGCCTCCAGACAGAGTTCCAGGACAGCCAGGGCTACAAAGAGAAATCTTATCTTGAAAAACAAACAAAAATCTTACACTTCCAATTCTTTGGAGCTTTAGTCCCAATAGACCAAAATTGGAAACAGCCTCAATGGATAACTGGATAAAGAAAGTATAATTCATTGTGTAGAGTTTTAAGTAAAAATAAAATAATATTCCCAGAGTCTTTATCAAACAACATTGAAGTTAAATGTCCATGTCATGATGGACAAATACAAGAAGAGACCATGAAGTGCAGAAACACCAGCACACTCAACACTAGCCGATTTCAACCACAACACCAATGTATGTAGCTGGAGTTTTCTCCAGCCCTGCCTGGGGCCTGCAGCAGCTCAGACCCAAGTAAACACACAGAGGCTTATGTTTATTAAAATTGTATGGCCTAATGGCTCAGGCTTCTTGTTAGTTAGATCTTACATCTTAAATTAACCCATTTTTATAAATCTATACCTTGCCATGTGGCTTGTGGCTTACTGGTATCTTTACATCTTGCTTCCTCTGTGTCTGGCTGGAGACTCTTGACTCAGCCCTCCTGTTCCCAGAATTTTCCTCTCTCTTTATCCCGCCTATACTTCCTGCCTGGCTACTGGCCAATCAGCACCTTATTTATTAACCAATGAGAGCAACACATTCACAGCATACAGAGCGATATCCACAACAAATGTGTTTTATAACGAAAAAGAGTTTTCTCTAATAATTAGAGTTAGAAAATTAGGACAAATCTTTGAGGAAACTAACCTCCATTTCATACTATATCACAAATTAACTCAAAACCAACCTTACTGGGCTGACTTGGTAAGTCAGTGAGTAAATGCACTTGCTGCCAGGCCTGATAACCTAAACTTTATCTCTGTGTGCTACAGGGTGGAAAGAGGGAACCAACTCCCACAGGTTGTTCTCTGACCTCTAGATATGTGACAGGATACATGAGCATCTGAGGGCATGTACACACACACACACACACACACACACACACACACACACACAGTAAAATAAAAAATAAGAGAAATATTAAAACAACCTTACTACTAAACTTCACAATAAAATCTATCTCTTCTGAAAGAAATGTAAGGAGATGTATTCATAACACTGATCAAATGAAGATACATCTACAAAAAACACAAATCATAAATTAAAAATATAGTGTACTTTATTAAAATTTATAGTTTCTACCCTTCAAAAGACAAAATTAGAGAACTGAAAAAAGTCAAATTACACATTAGGAATATATTGGTAACATATACATTGATTAAAGCATTTGTAAACCGCATACATAAAATCTTTCCATATTATGAAGATGAATAAACTTATTTTTATATTATAAAAATATTTGAATGTGTAATTCACAAAATATGACATAGCAATGGCACACATACAAGAACATCATGTAAGCAAACAAAACCTGAAAAAAATGTCATTGAATAGCAACCATAACAATTAAAAATAAATGCATGGACAAAGTTGAATATTTACTTATATTTTAAATGACATTAAACACACACACAAACATAAAACAACATACCGACTTTGGGGAAAAGTTTAGAAATTTCATCTAAAATTAAGGTTATACTTACTGAACAATCTAACTGTTCCACACATATGCTTCTACTCTGAAGAAATTAAAATGTATCTGGACACAAAGATTTGCACAGAAATGTTCATAATACCTTCTGCATAGTACCCTCAAACTGTACAAATTCTAAACACTCATCAACAAATCAATCAATAAACAGATTTTGGTATTTCTTGCAATTGAAGACTACTCTTTAATAGTTAGTAATGACCTACTAATACCTAATTATTTGAGTCTGTATTCATAAATTGTACTGAGGGAAGGAAGGCAGACAAACATACATGTTGTACTGTTCTATCTAGATTAAATACAAGAGATGGAAAAATAAAACAGTGACCACAGATTTTTGCCTTCTGATTTCCTGAGTCAAAGATTGGGAGCATTGATGGTTTGTCATGATTGGGAATTTGATTAGATTTGAAACAACCTAGGAGACCAAATTCTGGATGTGTCTATGATACTGTTCCCAGAAAGGTATAACTGAGAAAACTCACTCTGAAATCTGGGTAGCACCATCCTCTGGACTGGGGTCCTGGCCTGAATAAAAAAGGAAAAAATAAGCTAAGTATTTATGTTTCTATGCTTCCTGGTTGCAGATACAATATGGCCAGATGTGTTTATCTCCTGCTAAGTTGTCTTTACTGCCAGAATGGACTGTGCACTTAAACTGCAAATTCAAACAAACCTTTCCTCTATTAAGGTATTTTTGTCTGGTTCTTTTGCCATGACAATGAGGAAAGAGACAAAACCTGGAGTAGTGATAAAAGGGTATGGTGGAACTTTTGATGACCATATCAATATCTTACTGACTGTTCAATCATTAGTGATTATAATTATAAGTAAACAGGTATATACCTTAATCAAAGTCCAATTAAAATGTATGTTTTTCATTTCATGTGAATTGATCTCAAATGCTTTTATTAATTTTTAAGTTATCATACAAAATGATGGGTTCTCTATGACATGTTTACAGATATATGTCAATATGTTCTTATTGTCTACCCTTATCTCACTGTCTTTCCCATAGCCATTGTCTCCTTTTTGCTTGTTTCTTCCCTACTTCTAAATAATCTTCCAAATTGCAGATGTATTTTTAATAATAAAAAAAACAGACAGAATGGGTTAAAATGAAATAATAAGAAAACAGAAGCTACCACAATGTGGCTGTGTGGCTGGCTGGTCATTCGTATGGAATCTATGTGGATGTGTGGTTGGTCACTCCATTTTTAACAATTTGGTAGTGGCTGATAACTCTTTTGGTATTGATGTAGCTGAGTGGTTCGTCACACTTCAGGTATCAATGTGATTGGGTATACGGCCATTCCTTGGTATCACAGTTACTGCTTTCAATGAAAATGGTCAAGTTCAGCATACATACATGAATTGTAAATACAAACTTTTTTAATACAGAAAGAAAACCACCATTATTACGAGGCTCAGGACAAGGAGCTCTTATAGTAGCTGTTGGAGTTGTAAGGAGTTATTTCTCGCTTTAGTTCTTGCTACCATTTCAAAGGTATTCTACTTAGCTTAGCCAAAGTCCTGATTAGAGAAAATAAGTGAACTAAATAAGTAACCAAGCACCATCAGTCATTTTGGGAAAACTTTTCACATGTCAGAGAATACCAATCCAAAAATAAATATTAAATAAATAAACCATTGCACTATGCTAGTGGAAAATATCATTCAGAGGAAAAGGAGATAAGTATTAGACAGACTAATGTATAGCAAGATGCCGAGAACCAATAAGTACTACGAAGGTAACAGAAGGGCTTCTGTTGCTGTGAAGAGATACCATGACCACAGCAACGCATATACAGGAAAATATTTAATTGCAGTGGCTCACTTACAGTGCAGAGGTGTGCAGAGGTTCAGCCCGTTATCATCATGGTGAGACATGGTGGCATGCAGGCAGACATGGTGCTAAGAGTCCTGTATCTTAAAGGCAACAGGAAGTGGTCTGTGACACTGGGCAGTATCTTGAGCATATATGAGACCTCCAAATCTCCACAGTGACACACTTCCTCCAACAAGACCACACCCACTCTAACAAAGCCACACCTCCTAATATTGTCATTCCCTATGAGCTTATGGGGGCCAATTACACCCAAACTGCCACTTTCCACTCCTTAGCCCCCATAAGCTTTTAACAATATCATAGTGCAAAATGTGTTTAGTCCAACTTCAGAAGTCCCTGTAGTCTATCACAGTCTCAACAATGTTTTAAAGACCAAAGTTCAAAGTCACTTCTGAGATTAATGCAATCTCTTAACTGTAATGCCCTGTAAAATCAAAATCAAAAACAGATCACATGCTTCCAACACATAATGGCACAAGATATATTTTACTATTCCAAAATATAGGAAAAGGAGCATAGTGAGGAAATATTGGTTCAAAGCAAGACCAAACACCAGCTGGGCAAGCTCCAAACTCTGCATCTCCATGTTGGATGAGAAAGGACTCTTCAGATCTCCAACTCCTTTCAGCTTTATGACTGCAACACAGTTTTCTCTTGAGCTGGTTCCACTCCCTGTTAGCAGCTTTCCTCCACAGATATCCCATGGATCTGTCATCTCCAACTTCTTGGGGTCTCCAAGGCAATCCAGGCTTCAACTTCACAGCTTCACACAATGGCCTCTCTAGGCCTTCATTCAGGGACACTCTGACACATGCTTTACCTCAGTGGCTTTCCTTAGTCCTGGAGGCAAATACTGTAGCCTCTTTCTTCTATCCTTAAATCTAAAGCCAGAATCACACAGCCAAAGCTACCAAGCTCTGCTACTTGCTGGGGCTGGAACATGGACCTTTTGTTCAATTACGTAGTCACCAGTTTCTTATTTTGATAGTTTTCTTCACTACCTAAGTGACTGTCCTAGAACGTGCTCTGTAGACCAGACTGCCCTTGAACTCAAAGATCTTTCAATTACATCTTCACCAGCTTTCTGTTTTTGATTATTTCCTTCATTGACTAAGCTTGGGTATTGTGTAACTTGCTCTGTAGACCAGGCTGGCCTCAAATCAGATCCACCAGTCTCTCCCTTCTGAGTGCTGAGATTAAAGACCTGCTCCATCATACCTGGCTCTAAGCTTTTCTTTAATTTCTTTTCACAAGTTGGAAACTTGACTGGGTGGGATCTTGCCCTGATGTCACCATTCCTTTTATTCCATTTCTTATTCTGTTTATTTCTTGAATACAGGACTTAGCTCCATTACACTATCTGGTGCTCTTTTCTCCTCAAATATTTTTTATTGTTCAGTTTGCTTTTTTTCATTATATGTCTTTATTGGCATTAACACTAGTAACCACACAACAGAGTCTATACTAAGCTGTTTTGAGATTTCCTTGGCCATGGGTAATTCTTCATTTTAGCCTCAGGCAAACTTTTTAGACAAGGGCAAAAAAAAAAAAAAAAGCCACATTCCTCACCAAAATATCACAAGAATGATTTCTAGGCAACATACTAAAATTCTTTTCCTCTGAAACCTCTTAAGCCAGTCTCCCCCTCCCCCCCCCATCCACTCCCACCCCACAGCTCAAATAACTCTTAGTACCACTGTCTTCCATGCTCCTACTGGTATGGAACATTAAGCAGTGCTTAAAGCATTCCACTGTTTTCCTACCCCAAAGTATCACAGTCCAAATTTCTCCAAACAAAACCATAGTCAGACTTACCACAACAATACCCCAGTCCCTGGTACTAACTTTTGCTGTGGGATGTTCTGTATGGCAAATGTGTTGCTAATAAAGAACTGATTGGCCAGTGGCTAGGCAGGAAGTAGGCAGGACTAACAGAGAGAATTAAAAGAACAGGAAGGCAGAAGGAGACTGCCTGCCAGCCAGCAACCGCCAGGACAAGCAGCATGTAAAGATGCCGGTAAGCCACGAGCCATGTGGCAAGGTATAGAGGTATGGAAATGGATAACTTAAGATATAAGGACAGTTAGCAAGAAGCCTGCCACGGTCATACAGTTTGTAAGCAATATAAGTCTCTGTGTTTACTTGGTTGGGACTGAGCGGCTGTGGGACTGGCAGGCGAAAGAGATTTATCCTGACTGTGGGCCAGGCAGGAAAACTCTAGCCACAAACTTTTGTCTTGGTTAGGGTTTTTTTGCTGTGACTGTGACCACAGCAACTCTGATAAAGGAAAATATTTAATTGGGGTGGCTCATTTACAGTGTAGTTCAGTCCATTATCATCATGGTAGGACATGTGGCTTGAAGGTAGACATGGTGCTAAGAGTTCTACATCTTGAGGCAACAGGAAGAGGTCTGAAAAACTGGGTGTTATCTTGAGCATATATGAGACCTCAAGCCCACCTGCACAGTAACACACTTTCTCCAACAAGACCACACCTACTCCGACAAATCCACACCTGCTAAATAGTGTCACTCCCTTTGGGGGCCATTTTCTTTCAGACCACCACCAGAACTAAAGGTGAAATAGTTTGGAAGAGGGTGAAATGGGGAATCAAAGCAAGTGTTTTTGATAAACTATCATATCAATGAAATGTTGAATGAAGGAAATTGAAATTTGGTGAGGACTATGAGTTTGGACAACATGTTTTTGATCCATATTCACATTCAAGAAGATAACAACTTTGGAATATTTCCAAGAACCAAGTCAATGTGTCTAGAACAGAGAAGACTAAACTGACCATGGTGGGAGGGAATGAGAGAGGAGAAGGCTACCTATGGAAAGACATTTCATTCTCATTCTAGTATGATGAGAAATGTGAGCTCTAAACATATGACTCCTGGCTGGTATATTTAAAAGATAGTTGAGTGCACAGAATTGACAGAAAATGAGCAACAGCTGAAGCACTCAGACAAGCTCAGAGTTTATTACAGTAAAATAGGTGACTGACGTGATAGTGACTAACTTCTATCAGGTGTTAGCCAGAGGATTAACAAAGTCATTTTAATCGTAGGTGGAACATGAGTAAGAGCAGAGAGGAGAGGAGAAGATGGTGAATGGTCTTTATGTTTACAAGGTAAGCAATGAGGTAAAATTAAAATCACTGAAATGAAGGGAGCAAAGGTAATAGAAACTGCTGATAGTGATCATGAACTTCAGTGAGGACATAATTTTGGATATAATGATATTTTGTATAAAAACAGAATCTACACCAAAAC
>CABHPP010113125.1:2795-16891 GCA_902168425.1 Peromyscus attwateri
AGAGAGAGAGAGAGAGAGAGAGAGAGAGAGAGAGAGAGAGAGAAAGAGAGAGAGATTGAATATAAAATGTCTAAATCATCTGGTGACCAATTCATGAATCTGTTGATCCTTGTGGTATTTTGAATGCAAATAGCCTCTATAGGCTGCTTGAATACTTGGTCCCTGGTTGGTACAACTGTTTGGGAAGAATTCAAAAGTGTGGCCTTGTCGAAAGTAGTGTGTCCCTGGGATTGAACTTTGAAGTTTCAAAAGACTAAAGCCATTCCCAATGTCCTCTCTGCCTCCTGTTTATGGATCAAAATGTAGCCTCTCAGATGTTTCTGCTGCCATGTCTTTGCTCTGCCGCTGTGGACTCTAGCCCTCAAAACCACAAGCTCAATATAAAGACTTTCTTCTAATGTCATGGTGATGATGTTACATCGAAGCAAGAGAAGCTCTAAACTAATATGGTTTCCTTTCTCTTTGGGGATTTCTACAAACAAGATAAAATGAACAAACCTTCCAAAGTTCTGTGTGGAAGGCATACCTAAGGCCTAAAGGCAGAAAGTTGGTTCTCACCACTTTGGTTTTTGGACTTTTACTTAGCCCAACTATGATGAAAACAACATTGCTAGTTTTTCTTCCTCTGGACTCCTCACCCAGAATCTCTGAGATATTTTGGTTCAGTTGTGCTACAAGACATACTTACAAACTCTTAAGCATAAAAAGAGCAGGGGTATGTTGGTTGGGGGCAAGGAGTAAAACTCTATTGCTTTAACTAATTTCAACAAACATATTCTTTTCAGCTCCATAGTTCACCAGCTGGTACTTTATTGCTGCCAATAACATCTTCATTTTTTGACTTGCAAACATATTAGGTTAAATGGTAGCAGTTTTCCATTACCATCCTCTCTTTCTGTACTTAAAGTCATTTTAACCTTCTTCCCTCTAAGTCATTTCCACACATTCATTCATTTATTATCTACAGACAAGCATCTTGCATTTTCTCTGCCAACTACGTATTTTTTTGTATTAAGAAAATTTTTTTATTCATTTTACACACCAGTCAAAGAACCTCCTCTTCCCTCTTCCCGTCCCTCTAGCCTCCCCCTCCCAACCCACTCCCATTCCCTACTACAAGAAGGTAAGGCCTCCCATATGGAGGTACACTTTGTAGAGGCAGGTCCAAGCCCCTCCCCCTCAAGGCTGTGTGAGGTGTCCCGTCATAGGTAACATATTCTTTTTTTTTTTTTTTTACTTTACCATTTACAAATCTTTCATGTACATGATCTCATTTGACCTCACAACAACCCTGTGAGGTAGGCAGCACATGTTCTCATGGTACAGATGAGGAAAGGGAATCTCCAAGCCATTACCTGACCTGCCCAGGGGTCTACAGTTAGCAACAAATTCATAGAAATGTCAGTCTTTGGCCTAAAAAAATCAGCACCCACCTCCCCTCATATTTGCCCTACCTACTTCACAGGGATAATAAAGATAAAATTAATCCAAGGCTCACAAAAGAATGCTAACATATTCTTTAAACAAGTATTATGGATGTTGATTTAAAACTAGGTTCTCAAACTCTGTTATTTTTTTTCCTGTAGGAGAAAACAGGAAATGTTTTATTTATTCTACTATTTAGAAATAAAATCATTTTCCACTATTGTGACCCCCACACATTTTCTCTGTTCTTTCAAGCTGTACATTTCACTCATTTTCTTTATTCTGAGAGAATACCTTTTCTGACCACTGTCTCAAATCTTTAATGTCCTGATTTTCTTATGAAAATTTTATCTTGGATCCAAACTGCTTCATTTTGACATAATACTTGGCTCATGATTTCTTTGAATATCAATAGCATGAACTCTCATTTACTGGATCCACTTCAAATTGCCTATCTGAACCTACTTTTTAAATCCTATCAATTATTTTGCTTAGAGAATAAATAATTTGCAATATAAGCTTCAAAACAGGAGAATTGACAAAACACTAATAACAACACATTATTCACAGGAAGTGGGTGGTCAGAGAGATTGCTGGCTAGTCTACAATTGCTCATGTAAGTATTCAATTGGTTCCCATGAATATACTTCACATTGGGTGTTTTAATGAAAGTCATAAAAGAGCTGCTTAGTTAATTTTAGTAATCCAAACGTGCCTCAGTAGGCCTGAATACAAGTTTCTAGAGTAAGCCAATGACATTATTTGTTTCCATCTATCACAATTATGTATTTTATCTAGTACTTTGGAAATCTTAGCAAGCAAATTAACAGTCCCAGAGTGTCAATAATACAATAAAGGCAATTAAGTTATATTCCATGTTATTAAATAATTCTGACAGTTATTTTAATTGCTTCATAAATATATAATTAGCCCTCAGAATACCACTGTGAAGCCACTTTATTCTTTGAATGTGCAAACTGAAGCATGAGATGCTACAGTGTATTTAAAAACTTTTTACAGCAAAAACAGGGAGAATTAAGAGGCAATTTGATATGCCTAGTTTAAGCTACTAGTTAGCACAATAACATATTACACTTAAAACTCCAAAAAATAATTTCATATTCAACACATATCAGTGTAAAAAATATAATAGATCATATATCATATATTCTACTTTGTAACATTAAGTTTTGATGAAAGCAATTTTAATTATAAAAATGTCAAATAGTTTAAGGTCATTAAAATTGTAGTATTTCTGAGGAAAATTTTATGGAAACTGGATAAATATTAGAAGAGAGAACTGTTATGTATTTTCATTTAAGCTTTTCTTCATTTTAAAGAACATTTACAAGTCTGATTATTCAATTCCAAAGAATAATTTTTGAGAGTAATATTATACCATGAACTTCATAGTTGGATAAAAATCATTGGATTCAAAACCATTCAATTGACTGCAGAAACCAGAATTTGGATCAGGGTTTTGGAAAATGTGGTCTACTATTATGGCTTTGAATTGGAACTTAGCAAAGGATATATAAAAGATTCAAAATAAATATAACAATGTAGAGAACCGAGGAAGAATAATATTTTCAAATTATGAGACTGAACAGCAGAAATGATTATTCCTTGAGTCTGAGTAGCTCTTGGCTAAAGCTTGAAACATCTCTCTCCAACCTGATAGTCATACAGCAACACCACTCCAGGAACTGTCAGGGTATGAGACAATTCCCCTGCTTTACAATCTTACCAAGCAATAAAACCAGCGGATAGCAGATTATAATGCTCTGTCTAAGGCTTGTCTCTTCCAGCCTAGTACCCTAAAGACCACAATCTGTTTGTCCAAGCCTCTTTGGTCTCAAGGCAAGAAGAAGCCACAACATTCATGGTATATTCCCTTCACTGCCACTGGTCACACACTAGAATTCATCGCTGGTGATACAGTAGTGAGTCCTAGGATGCCATGTGCAACCTAATCAAGTTGGTCTAACCCAAGTCCTAAGGGCAGAAAGTTGTTTTCCACTGTTTGATATTCTGGGGTATTTTTAGCTCATTTATGATCAAGACAGCTCCTCCAACTTGCCTGGGCTCCTCCTCCATAACTTCTGAAATGTTTTGGTCCAGTTGTGATATAGAATATACCTCCTAACTCTTGAAAGCACAGGGAGCAGGGACAAAATTGTCTCTGTTGCTTTTTCTGAGAGCCATGTTGTATGTGATGCTTCTTCCTGGTTCAAGATTCCCATCCGGACCTCACTAGGGATGATGATATCCATGAAGCACCTTGCAGCCCTATTTCTTTCAAGATGGCGCATATTCCTGCAAGAGCTGATGTTCTCTTTATTACAGAGTCATATGTCATGGTAAGTCCTCAGGCAGTCAGTGAAGGTTCCATTTTACTGTGAAAAGATACATTTGGATCCATTCCTTAATCAGAGCACGTGCTATACAGTTGATTACAAAAGCATGCACACAGCACTTCACTCAAGACTGACTTCTTGAGTTCATTCCACTTTATTGCCAGGATGGTCTTAGCCATGCTTCTGCCTGAGGCCCCTCAGGAGGTCTCCCTTTGCCCACCAACATGATACCAACTTTCTTAACCTGCCCTGGATAACTCCCTTCCTATTATGTACCAGCAGTCTCTGGGTTCGACTCTCACTGTGCCATTTGCAGAGCCCTGAGCTCAGGTCCTAGGAACTCTCCAAAGGAATTGTTGCAGGATATAAAATCCTGAAGCTCCAAATACCTTTTTCTCAGTCTAGGTGATGTTTTCTTGTTTGTTTGTTTTTTTTTTCTTCCAAATGACAGTTTATCAAAAGATTACATCTTCTAGATATTTGATTATATCTTATTCCTTGTAAGCTGTATTTTTGTATTCTAAACCATCTGGTTTTAGGAGACATGCAGATTACTTTACCATTTTTAATTATTTTCAACTACAGAATTTTATGGAAAGTGAGATGTAAAAATTTTTTTTGCAGATGTCTCTGAATGTTTGAGTTTGAAAACCTTCCATATTTAACATGTAAAAGGACCATTTAAACTAGCAGCACACACTTCTCAGCAGTGTACAAGCGGGAGCTGAAGTGACCTACTGTCTTTCAATACTTAAATAAGCTGTTTCTTTATGGGCGAGTCAACTGGATATTGAATATTTGATCAATATTTCAGGAGATGTAGATTCTAGGCTGGAACCAAATGGAAGTCTTGGGACAAAGACAAAAACGTGAGAAACTAACTCATTATGCAAATAGTGATTGTACTCTGAAAACATTACTTAATGCCCAGCTTCTTAGCAGATGTGTTAGAATAAAGAGACAGGGCTCATATCATTTGTACTTTAAAGGAGAAGAAAATAAGACCCAGAGAGATGAAGTAAAATGTTGATCGTCACATAACTAAAGACAATAAGGCATGGCACATCTGAACAGGTCATGAGTCCCTGGTACCTAAGAGCTGTCTGTCATAAGGCTGTGAGTCCAAAAGATGAGGCAGAGAAGGCAGGATGCTGAATCCTGGTTCATTTTTCATATTTGGGTAACTAATATAGAAGTCAATTTGAGCAGTACTGTGGAGCAATTTATCAGCAGAACTACAGTACTACTTCCCAATAAGCTATTCCTAAGTTCACTAGTTTCAAGAAACACTTCATAAAATGTTAACTCACATACTATTTCAAAACCAGGGGTTTGGATAATCCAGGCTGGACTAGGTCCTTCTGGTATCTAGGGCTATTCTGATTCCTGAACAAGTTAGCAAACCTGGAGGAGGCTATTCCTACAGCTAGCTCATGTTTTCCCCAAGTTTAATTCTGCAGGTCAGCCTGGGAAGCATCTATGGCTTTGGGACTATGCTCTTCCCAATGGTGGTAAGAAAAAAGAATACAGACATAAACCCCCAAGAATAGGCCAGGAAGAGCAGGGTGTCAATTTCACCTATAGGACATTGGAAAAAGCTGGGGCCCAGTCACAAACTGAAAAGGAGAGGAGTATTGTATAGTCTCAGTAAGGCTAGGTAAGGATACAGTATAAGATATAAATGAATGGAACCAGCAAGTTAATCTGGTCTCTAAGTAACGCTTGACTTGGAACGCTAACAACTTGTTTATCATCTTGATGGTGAAAGTAAATCTGCCCTTTTTTCCTCCCAATTCCATCCTCTCATTCATCTTTCTCCTGATAAACCTCAAGTCAGGTGTTATAAGACTTGAAAATGTAAAATGAATAAAAACTAGTCTTTGTCTGTAAAGTAATACAGAAGCATAAACAATGTCTTTCTGGCATATGGGAAATGTCCTACAAGTAATTGAAACAACTTTTCAGGAGGTCAGTTTGGAATATAAATCATGGAGGTTTAAAAAAAGTGCTATCATTTGGTTCAACAACTTTCATCCTAAATATTTTGCTAAAGGAGATAATTGAATAAGTGTGCCCCAGTGGACCTGCAGAGATATCAATCAAACACTGTTTAAAAGAGCAAATATCTAAGCATAGCCCAAACTCAACAGAACTGGATGGAAATCAGAAACAAGATATGCCCAGCATTGCAGCATCAATGAAGGACTGGCTCTCCCACATCCCCCAACACCCGGAGATTCCAGATCTGCAGGTGTTTCTCTCTTACATATACACACCATCACATATACTTTAAACCATCTGTAGATTACTTATAATGCTTAATGTAGTTTAAATGCCATATAAATGGTCATCATACTATATTGTTTAGGAAATAATGACAAGAAAAGAAATCTACACATATTTAACATTGATGCAATTTCCCCCATCATTGCTAGAACCCAGGATCTTGTGTATGCTGGATAAACACTGTACCAGTCGCAAGATGTAATTTTTCCTCAAATATGTATGGTTCACAGTTTGTAAATCTCAAGATACAGACTCACAAATACAGAAAAACAACTGTCATTTGCTGTGGTAGTTGTGTTTATAGGTGATACTTTTCTCTGCTTTGGTTTAGTTTCTCTTTTGTTTCTAATAACAAGGTTTTCTTGAATAAAAGTGAATCAAGTTAAAAATAGAACTTAGGGCAGGAAATTGGGGAGATAGATCTATCAGTAAAGTGTTTGATATGCAAGCGTTAAGGATTTAAACTTGATCCCTAAGTTAAAAAAAAAAAAGTTGGGTGTGGCAGAATCCGCTTTTTATACCTGTGCTGGGAAAGTTGAAGCAGAAGGGTCCCTGGAGCTTGATGAACAGCTAGCCTAGCTGAAGAAATGAGGCCTGGGCCCCAAGAAGAGAAGGCATTTTAAAAACAAATTAAAATGGTAGACAGCTCCTGATGAACAACACCTGAGGTTGGTCTCTGGTCACTACGATACACACAGGTGTACTCACTTTCATATATACACATGCACCTACATATACACAAACGTATACACACATGAAACTATGGCTTCCATACAACACAGAAGCAAATTAGCATAATGTAATTTGTTTCATAGCAGGTTGTTATCTTCCAGTAAGAGAAGCTGACTTGATCAGTGGTAGGTAAATCAAAAAGCAACTCTGGAGAGGAGATTGTACTAGACATACACCCTGAAGGATGGACAGGAGTATTCAATGGTGAAGAAAAGACAGAACCCCACATGCTGGGCAGAGAACAGGACTTTTTTGGGGGAAAGTAAACAGTCCCAGATACATCCCACATCCCCATTAGTACTGAAAAGCTTGTCATGGGAAGGAAGAACCATGAAATAATCCAAACCACTTACCAAATTCTTACAACTGACTTTAGTGATGGCCGTATACATTTGAATTGAAGAAGCACATGTGAGGGAAGGCTAGCCTATTTTGTTAAGTGGAAAGCAGGGACTTACACTTACGCTACTGAAGAAATGCTTACAAATTAAGCGTCTGCACTGGGGTGGTACCAACTGCATTTTTGACCGAGCATCGAGAACTCTGGGTAGCTGCTAAAAAGACTGGTGATCTGAGTCATGTTGTGGAGTTCAGCACGACAGATCACTCATAATCAACATGTCTTCCCCAGAAAGGCAGGGCAGAGTTTTTCAAAACCATCGGAAGGATGTGGTCCATTTACTAATTTCCATTTCTGGACTTGATTTATAACCATATGATTTCATCAAACAGGCTTGAGAGAAGATTTTCTGTCTGGGAGTTATTTTAGAGAGGACCAGATCACCCCCAAATCATCGAATTTCATGACTGTTACCTTTTCCAACAACTATCATCTCAACTCATGCCTTGAATTTGCTCTCCTTTCTTGCCTTGAACTATTACACGGTGATTATTTTCTCCTGCTAATAAATAATGCATCTGAGCTTTCCAGATGTTCAGTTTTTCATGAAGTCAAAGAACTGTATTCTGTTTCCCTCCTCAACCACTGACAGTAAAGGAAAAAAACAGGAGCTTAAGGGCCATCTTGAGATTGCTGGTGTGCACATTTTGGAACAATTCAATGTGTATTCTCTACTTTTAAATTTTTTTACCTTGTTATATCATGTATATAGCTTATTTCTTCTTATGAGAATTAATCATAAAATAATTTTTAAAAATAATTAATGATTTCCTACGAGAACTGCATTGAATACTTTGTAATACTACTGTTCGATCCCAATTTATTTATAGACATAAATAATGTTATATAGTATTCTGCTTGATGTTGTAAACAAATATAGTTACATATGTTTGTATATGTGGGTGTATCTCATTTTAAACAATGAAATTACATTTTCAATATAAAACTATGAGAAATTCCTTAACTAGAAAGGTAATTGTTGAGAAAGTGTGTAAAAAATAGACAAAATAAAATAATATAGAATTAAGACCAAATCCTTTTTAAAAACTGACCTGCATTTCAGTTTCTTGGATTATCTTTCATAGTAAGTTTCAGTTTTTGACAAGCATGAGAATCATATGAAAAGATAGTAAGAGATACTCACACATAAGCCTTACTTAAAAATGATCAATTCAATTTCTGGAAGTGGTCTTTGGCCTCAACATATTTTACAAATATTAAAGCAAAACAATACAGAAAATAAATTTTGAAGAATCTATTTAGAGCAAATAATAATAATTCACCTGTTAAGCAATATCTTGCAACATTGGAGGTTCAGCAAGCAATTTGGGCCAACACTACTTACAGATGGATAAAAGAAGTGAAATATAGAGTCAGGTTGATTACTTATAGGTGGGCATTTGCTTTGTATGGACAAGGTCTGATCAGTTGAGCAACTGGTGATTGGCTGAATGAAGCTTAGATATCCAACTATTTGTTATCATATGTTCTTATGGAAATATAGACATTCCCCAACAGCTGAAGCAATCCTGATCGATGCTGGAGGTTTCACAACACCTTCTTTCAACTTTACTACAGAGCCATAGTAACAAGAACAGCATGATAGCAGTACAAAGGTGGACATGTAGACCAATGGAGCAGAAGATCTAGAAAGAAGTTCATAAGGACATAGTCATCTTATTCTTGAAGAAAATTGCAAGATCATACACTGGGCAATAAATAATTGCTTAGACAAGTAGTTCTGGAAAACTGAAAACCCACACGTAGAGGACCGAAACTCTATCTTTATTTCTCACATGGCACAAAAACAAGGAAAAGGGGAACAAAGATCTTAATGGAAAACATGAAACTTTAAGGCTGCTTCAGGAAAACATGGGGGAAATACTTCAAGATATAATAACAAGTAATTCCTCTCTGAATATGACTCCATTAGCTAATGAAGTAATAAATGGGATGAGAAGCAAATTAAAACTTTTCTTCACAGCAGAACAACCTGCCCAATGAAATGACAGCCTGAAGAACAAGAGAAAATCACTGCTAAGTGTTAATCTGACAGTATATTAATGCCTAGAATACATAAGGAACTCAAAAATTAAACATGAAAATAAAAAATAACTCAATCAGTAAATATCCAAATGACCAGGTGATTCTCAAAGGAAAAAAACTCAAAGGATCAATAAATATATGAGAGAATATTCATTAGCTTTTGCCATCAGGGAACAACAAATCAAAACTCCAGAGACTCGATCTTCTCTTTGTCATAGTTAGTCAGGTGATAGGGCAGTTTACTCAACCTCTATTTTAAGATAGACCTTGGCGGCCTGCCTTGTCCCCTCCTCTAGGCTGGTCCTCTTCTAATACCTCTGTAGAGTTGAAAACAATGAATGTTGCCAAGAATGGACAAGGAAAATGGAATATTATTCAACATCCTGGTCTACATAGCAAGTTCCAAGACAGCCAGGGCTGCAAAGAGAGACCCTGTCTCGAAAAATAACCAAATAAGATTATGTCACTTACAAGAAAAATGGATGGGATTGAGCATCATCATGTTGAAAGAAACAGCCTGTGTCATAAAAACAAGTATCACATAGTTTCCTCTCTTCTGTAGAATTTGGGTTTAACAAATAAAACATGAAGGAAGATAGGTAGCTGCTGGGGATGTAAAAGGAGACAGGAAAATGGAGAGGAAGTTAAAAAGAAGGAATGGGGGAGAATATAACCATAGTCGTTCTATGCTTGTTTGGAAATGTCAAAATGAAACCTATTAATTGCACATCTAATATATGCTAATAAAAATAATACACTCTTAATATGGCTGCAATTTATTTACATACCAAGTTAGGCTACTAGATACTACTTATAAACTCAAGATATACAGGTCAATTTAGGCTAACTTCAACTGGCAGTTCTTTTCTTTTCTTTTTTTTCTTTTCTTTTTTTTTTTTTTTTTTTTGGTTTTTCAAGACAGGGTTTCTCTGTGTAGTTTTGATGCTTGTCCTGGATCTCATTCTGTAGATCAGGCTGACCTCAAACTCACAGAGATCCACCTGGCTCTGCCTCCCAAATGCTGGGATTAAAGGCGTGGGCCACTACCACCCAGCTTAACTGGCAGTTCTAAAGGAAAGGCCAAACATGAACCACTGTTCTATAGTAAAAATCACAAATTGTGTTGTACTGTCCCAGATCAAAAGGAGTTTTGACTGATTCAAAGAAATGAACCGAGAATTAAATTAATTTGGGGTCAATTTATCTCTACAAACACACTGGGACTTCCAGTAAGTTAGAAGGTAGAGAGTAAATCAATGAGGATTTTTAAGACACAGGAGTTCAAAGTTACCATTGCAAGGAGTCTTTCTGGGCAGCCAAAGGAGTCGACTCTTTCTCTGAACTTCTGATGACCTCAATTTCCTGGGTATTTTATGTTTCTTTTATGCTCAAAACAAAATAGTGGGATTCTTCAGATGCTCTGTGCTTAAATTGTCCAGTTACTAGGGCATTTGACTCCACCTCTGTTTCAAGATAGAGCTTGGTGGCCTGCCACAGCACCTCTCTGACCTTGTCCTCTTCTAATACTTCTGAAGCTGAAACTAGGTGACTAGCTCTGAAAACATAGGCATGTCATAAACCTAAGAAGGAAAGTGTACTCCAGACTTCAGACCTTGACCTCAATACTATTTTGTTTAATATGAGCACTTGTGTTTTCCCTTCTTAATGCTCTCTTGTATATGATATGCCCTCTGGCTTCACACAACTGTGAACTTTTTTCCTGACCCATGGATTTCCATAAGAGTTTCATCTATTTCCTTGAAATATCTTAAATGTCATGGTCATTTCAACTAGTAATTGTGTTTACATCATCTCTGAGAATGGCACATAATTAAGACAAATGCAGCCAAAACAATTCAGCATTTTTGGCTTATTGTTTGACTGTCCACAAACATCGAAAGCTGGAAAGAATTCCATTAATTTGTGGCTAGTACTGATGCATCAGCCTCCAGACTGTCAAGTAAACACAGGGAAATTGGCATTGCTATCTTGTGGCAAGAAGCAAAGCACAGAGTGCTACAGAGCTCTCCAAGAAAGAAACATTAACCCAGATGTGACGGAGACAATGAATGAATTGTTCACTGGGACTTTTCAGCCCTTCAGTCATGAGCAGCAATTACAATCACCAGTGCATCCAAACTCTCCAAGGGGAATTAAACCTGAATATTACCCATCATGGCTCAGGCACCATTATGTCTCCAGAACTCCATGAAATACAGTCATCCCAAGATACCTTGGACAGTAAGCAAGCTAAAATTATCTTTAGAAGAAACACAGAGAAGCATGTGGTCCCTTAATATTGAGAGAGAGAGAGAGAGAGAGAGAGAGAGAGAGAGAGAGAGAAAGAGAGAGAGAAAGAGAGAGAGAAAACTGACATTTATCTTTGAGTCAGATCTTCATATTTATTGCATAACACTACCCTCACATCTAATCAGAAAGGCGATCTTTCTTCTAATAAGGTAAATATAATTACTTACAAAATATTACAGCTGGCTATTGAGGCCTCTGACTTCATAGGCTTGTGTGCTAACATAACTTTTTTTGCTTTGCCAAGGAACAGAAGTTTTGTGAGTTATTTGCCTAAATTCTAATGCCCCAAATTGTGTTTTTCATTAGGCAGCTTAAATTGTTTTAAACAGTGGCCAGACGATCAGATGTCTTCTGATTTGGAAAGTGCTGTTGCATTTGAGCTGTCTAACTGTTGTTCTATATGGTAAAGCCCAAACGGATTGTTTTGATGTCCTCACTGCTTGTGTTTCTGTGTCTTTAATAACCTGAATTTTCACTCCACGTGTTATGAAAACTCCCAGTGTGTAGTTTATCCAGCCAATCAGAATAGGAATATTTATATTTCATTTCTATGTATTTTTATAAGCATCTCTATGATGTATCTTTGATACATGGAATTCAAAATATCTTATCTATAAGGTCTCTCTACCCTCTCAAAGGCATTAGTTATTAAAAGCCCAAGTGCAGAAATTACTGACTTTGTCAAATTATTAGTATGTACATATTACTTTAGGATCAAGTTATATATGTAGAAAGAGATGAAACAAAATATAAAATGTTCACCTAAAAGTAAAATTGAGTTTCTAGAATAGAAAAGAAAAATTACTGTCTAAAACTAGAGCCAATAGAACAGTTAACAAATGGTAATTGATTTAAGCCAAAGCACACTAAAAGATTATGATGCTACATTGTTAAATTATCATTAAAACAGTTTCTGTTCCAACACTTGACTCTTAAGCAGGACTCTGTGTTGATGCTCAGATAATAAATCCTCCTGTACAATAGTCCTAAGGAGATCAGAGCAAGAATAAGAATGACTTAACCACCCCTAAGCACATTATACAATAATGTAAAGCTATCAATATAAACTATTCCCCCCTTTACTTGTGTGAGCCAAAATACCACAGCAAAGAAGAAATGTCTTTGCACTATTTTAGGTGCATTTTGAGTTAAAAAATCCCAAATCCCTCTTGTTGTTACATTACCTCATATAAACCCGGTAGTAAGTCAAATAAGCATGTTCCTATGTTTTTACACCCAATTAACAAAATATTGATGTGTAGGAGAGATTTCATATTCAGTGAGTTTTATAAGGGCAGCTTTAGCTGTGGCTTTCTCCTTAAAAGTCCAACTTGACACTTTTGTTAGAAGAATATCCACATAACTTAAGGCCATTGCAGTTCAGCACCACCACCACCACCATCTCCAAAATTCTACCTCATACTCAAAAACTCCATATTTTCAAAAATTAAAATAGGCACCCATATATCTGAAGAAATACTATACTAATGGTGGATTTCCTTTTAGGACCCTTATGTAAAATATGAATTTTTAGTAGAGAGGCTGGAAGTCTTCTTAGTGGAGAAGTCAGAATATACAAGGTTGTAGATTTTCTTCTCAAATTTTAATATAAAATAAAGTCCATAACTATTAGAAAATAAGACATTTTCTCCATCAATATTTTGATGAATACAATCCCGTTGTATCTCCAGCATGAGCATTTATACAAGTTGTATTCCATCATAGTCATTATTAAGCCTTTATGTGGCAGCCAATGCAAAATTTAAAAAAAAGCACTTTCCTTTGCGAGCAATACAAGCACGAATGTACATTTATCACTGGAACATTCAGTGTAATGAATTCAAACTTTCCCTTCCTATGAGCCCTGCCCTTATGTTTTCTATTCCACTCCATTTCTGTCTGTTCTTGGCAATTCTATTTCATTTTTCCATGCTGGTTATGTCCCACTATATTAATTTTACGAGGCATCCACAGTTTCCCATCCAGACTTTAAAATCCGTTTTCTGGGCTGGGAAGATGGCTCAATGAGTAAGAGCATTTGCTGTGTAAGTAGGAGGACCTGAGTTCAAATCCCAAGAACTTATAAAAGGCTTCGTACTGTGGGGGATGAGAGGCAGGAGGACTATTGAAGTTTTCTGGCTAACACCTTAGCTCCAGATTCAGTGAGAGACATTGTCTCACAGTATAAGGTGCAGAATGATAAAACAGGGCACAGGACCTACTCCACTCATCTTGTTATGCATGTGCACACACATCTCCACACATCCAACACACACACACACACACACACACGCGCGCGCGCGAGAGAGAGAGAGAGAGAGAGAGAGAGAGAGAGAGAGAGAGAGAGAGAGAGAGAATATGTCCCCACCACACACAACACTTTTCTAAAACGAGTGTTGCTACTCTCTTTTGCTCCTAGAGTCTGGAAGATCTTCTGTACACACCAACATCCCTATCAGACTCCTCAGAATATTCAAGATCTGAAAAACAAGAGGATCTCAGGCTACTTGGTTGCTTCCCTCCTTTGGAAGCTTGCACAG
>CABHPP010113126.1:3493-15760 GCA_902168425.1 Peromyscus attwateri
CCCAACATCCACCTATGAACTGTTGGAGCATGTGAAGGCCCACCCCACATCCATCTATGAACTGTTGGAGCATGTGAAGGTGATGAACCTACAGATCCAAAACAGCAGGATCTTAACGACACAAGACAACAACAGGAAATCCATGAGGAGTCCCAGTGAGAGCTCAGAAACCAGAGGCCTCGAGGCTGACCAATGACTCATGGCAATGAACACTTACAAGTAAGCACAGAAGGACGAAAGGTAAACTGTGTGTATCAACGGACCACACCACAGCTTCCACAACAAGATTCTTCTTGTTTTTTTTTTTTTTTTTTTAAACCAAGATTCTTCTCTTAGTTTTGTTTTATTTGATTCTTGGTTTTTCTTTTAAATTTGGTTTTGATTTGGGGGTGGAGGTGTTATAAGGACAGAGGGCAGATGCGAGGAGATGGGGAGATGAGTGGGATTAGAATGTATGATGTGAAATCCACAAAGATTCAATAAAAGTTAAAAAAAATACAGGATGAAAAAGAAAACTGTTGAATAATGAAGTAATCCAATATGAAGAATAAACACATTTACAAAAAAGGTAAAGTGTAGTAAAGTAACATCCACAAAACAAGCCTATGACTTTAAGGGGAATTTTTTTTTTTTTTTAATTTTCCAGAGCTGAGGACTGAACCCAGGGCCTTGTGCTTGCTAGGCAAGAGCTCTACCACTGAGCTAAATCCCCAACCCCAAGGGGAATTTTTAAAATAAGGAAACAAACATCTTGGAAAAACTAATGCAATCTTGAAATGAGAATTTTCTTACAAATATATTATTAATAGAATTCTGGAAGGAATTAATGAATAGTAATTATGTTATAAACATGTTAAGATATTATGAGTATGGTGAAATGATGGAGAAATGCCCCCCACACGCTCATTGGTTTGCTCACTTAGTCCCCAGTTGGAGGCACTATTTGGGGAGATTCTGGAATCTTTAGGAAGTGGAATTTTGCTAGAGGGAAGTAGGTTACAGGGGTGACTGTACTGGCTGGTTTTGTGTCAACTTGATACAAGTTAGATTCATCAGAGACGAAGGAGCTTCAGTTGAGAAAATGCCTCCATGAGATCCAGCTTAAAGCATTTTCTCAATTAGTGATCAATGGGGGAGGGCCCAGTCCATTGTGGATGCTGTCATCCCAGGGCTGGTGATCCTGGGTTCTCTAAGAAAGCAGGCTGAGCAAAGAAGCAAGCCAGTAAGCAGCACCCCTTTATGGCCTCTGCCTCAGCTCCTGCCACCAGGTTCCTGTCCTATTTGAGTTCCCGTCCTGATTTCCTTTGATGATGAACAGCCATGTGGAAGTGTAAACCAAATAAACCCTTTCCTCCCCAAGTTGCTTTTTGGTCATGGTGTTTTTTTGCAACAACAGAAACCCTAACTAAGAGAAGTTGATACCAGCATAGTGGGGTATTGCTGTGACAGACCTGACCATGTTTTTGGAAGGATTGTAGAAGGACTTTAAAACTTTGGGCTAGAAAAGCCATTGAGCTTTGAGACCTCAGTGGGATGTTCTTTAGGAGCTGGGAAAATAAGAATGTTTAGAGCAATGCAGAAGATGGTGGCCTGGCTTATGAAGTTTCAGAGGGAAAGTTAGAGACTCTGTGGCTTTAATTTAAAGATAGTGGCTTTGAGGGTTGATAGCCTTACCCTACTTTCTGCTCTCTCTTGGCTTTCTGTGTGTGGATGAGAATGTTATGAGCCAGCCCATTGCTCTGGCAGCCATGCCTGCCTTCCCTGCCATTGTGATTTCCAGCCCTCTGGAATCAGAAGCTAAGATAAACTCCCTTATGTTGCTTTGGATCATGATATTTTATCAAGATAACGGAAAAGTTACTAATACAATGAGTCATAAGAGACAGACTGAGCACTGCCATCATATATTTGATTGCTTTTACAACCTGAGGATGGGTGAGATACTCTGAGACAAAGTCTTTTTGTGGGATTTCAGGTAAACGATAACTTTTCAACAACCACAGTCCACTGTATTCAGTCAAGCCAAACAGAAAGAGCTCCTTGTAGACACACTACAATCAAACTATGAGACATGAAAAGCCAAACAAACACTTTAAGTGTGGTAAAATGAAGCCAGATGGGGTAGCACACACCTGTCATGCTGTGACCTGGGAGGCTAAAGCAAGAGGATCCGGACTGCAGGACCAGCCTGGGCTCCACAGCACCTGTCACAAAACAAAAAAACAAAACACCTCAAATCCCTCAAACTAAAACACACAAAACCAAAACATTCACACATAGTCTTCTGTTCAGCAAATGACCATTTATTTAGACAAAAAACAAACAAACCCAAAAAACACCATGGTGAAACACTAAATGAATATAGTTAATGTAGTCAAGGATAATGCGAGAATTAAGAGTGACTGTGTGTAGCATCAAGGGCTGGGGAAGGTATGAGACACCACATCTTCCACAAAGGTAGTTAGAAGCCTCAGGTCAGCCCAAGGGACATGCTAAAGAGATAGATAGAGCAAAGTTCTAGGCAGAAACAGACAAAAAGAGCAGAAGAAACTCCAGGAGCTGAAAGTGAAGCCTGTAGGGAAGGGCCCCTAGCCATAGGTGCAACTAAGAGGGCTGATTTTTTTTTTTCAAAGATTTATTTATTTATTTATGTATACAGTGTTCTATTTGTATGTATGTCTGCACACCAGAAGAGGGCACCAGATCTCATTACAGATGGTTGTGAGCCACCATGTGGTTGCTGGGAATTGAACTCGGGACCTCTGGAAGAGCAGTCAGTGCTCTTAACCTCTGAGCCATCTCTCCAGCCCAAGAGGACTGATTTTTAAAGAGTGATATTTAATTATTTATTTATTTTTGGACTGAGATACTGATGTCCCTTGAGTCTTTCTAATTCTACTGAAACTTCTGGATTCCCTGCCAGTCCCCCTCACCACCACCACCACCATCACCAGCGTCTAGAATGCAATATTGTGTTGGAGTCTATTGTGCATTTAAGAATAAAGTTTTGTAAAAAAAAAAAAAATCATACAGTGGTTTACAGCCTATTGATTTTTACTCAGCCATTTCTATTTCAGGCTAAGTAAATTTTAGAATCCTGAAGAAAAAAAAGTGAATATGTAATCAGAACATTTTCAAATATTAAATCCTAAGAACTTATCACACAAACTCATGCTCAGGCTTACAGAACCAAGACAGGATGGACACAGTGGAGATAACTATTAAGGCATATTTTTTGGGCAGGTTGAGATGGTATCAGTGGGGAGAAGTATTCACTATACAGGCTTGATGACTTGACTCGATTCCCTGAACTCATGGTAGAAGGAAAGAACTGATTTCCAAGCTGTCCTCTGACTTCCACAGGTGTGCTGTGGCACAGACATGTGATGGCACACATGGTCCTGTACTCACACACATGCACCCAAATACATATCAATAACAACCTAAACAATAAAAAAAAGCTATATGTAAGAGCTACCCTCTGGCCTGTAATCTCAGCTCCTCTGGTGGCTGATGCAGAGGATTTTATATTCAAGGTATGTCTAGGCTAAAGAATGAATTCAAAGCTAGCCTAGGCAACTTAGTAAGACCCTGTCTCAAAATAAAAAGGAGAGAGCTAGGTATGTAATTGTGTTAGACTGCTTGCCCAGCATGTGTGAGACCCTAGCTTAAATCTGCATTGATGCAAAAAGAAATTAAAAGCAGATATATAGTCCCTAGCAAGATGAAAATTTTGGTTAGCCCAAGAACAGAGAGGAAAGATTTGGTTAAGTAGGTTGGTAAATCTGAATGGCTGTGAGTTTATGAATGATCTTGTAAACTTCACCTTTACCAGTAACATTAACAAATAAAAATAAAAATAAAAATAAAATAAGGCAAATATGGTAATTGCATACAAAACGTTACAAATTAGGTTTATCAGAGAAAAAAATCATTTCAGAATTTAAAACATAAAATAATGTGGAATAATAGTAACGAAAACAAATTTTCCACCAGCTTACTGGTGAAATTTTGATGTGAACATCAAATGCAAGCCAGGGATAGTGGCACAGGACTTTGATCCCAGCACTTGGGAGGCAGAGGCAGGAGGATCTCTGTGAGTTCAAGGCCAGCCTGCTCTACATAGTGAGTTCTAAGACAGTCAGAGCTACATAGTGAGATCTTGCCTAAAAAATAAAAAAATAAGACAAAATAAAAATTAAAAACAAAGAAAAGAAAAAGAAAACAAATGCATATCCCAGTGCATGCTGAAAACAGCCGGTAAAATTCACCATAAGTCGCATTTATAATGAAGAGACTGAAAAGCAAGACTGTACCAGTAGCTTCGGAGATTGCTGAGAACATGTACATTCAAGTTAAGTAACCACCATAGCTCATCATGGCATTGGGGAGTTTCCTAGGAGAGCAGCCTGAAACACCAAGGAGGTGAGTGATGTCCAAATCTTCAAAAATTCATGAGAAAACACGAAAGGACACCGAGAGCATAAGGAAACTACTTATTCTTGGTTAGTCAAGAAACAGGGAAACAGAGGGTGTTGGGAATTTACCACTAGGACTTCTAGGAATGTTAGGGCCCTCGGCAAGAGTCTGCGGTCCTTTTTGTCAGCCAGAGTGGGACTTTTATTCCTAAAACAGGCAACTTAGTGCCTTGCATCTAGGAGTAGAGAAACCTCTTATTTAAGGGGCATCAAGAATTTTTGCGGTACAGTTCATTCACAGAACAGTCGCCTCCGGGCCTTGCACGGGGCCCGTGGAGAGTGTGGAGAGTGTGGAGGGCGCTGCTCTTGAGGACTTGGAGGAGGAGATGGAGGCAGAGGCTGCAGCGGTGAGCTAGGGAAGGGTCCCAGCAGGTAGCTGTCCAGGTCCCAGTTGGCCCTAGGAGAATGTCGCTCTGCATTAGAGGAGGCCATCGGAGCATGTGGCTCTGTGATGCGACCCTGACGCCAAGGACTGGGCATCCTGATGTAGGAAAGGAGCCCAGAGGCCTGATCAGCTAGAGGTTTAGCCAAGGGCGCCAGGAAGCCCAAGTCTGCATCTTCATCACAGGCGTCCTCTTGGTAGGAGCTATCTAAGACGTACTCACAGAAGGATCCCTGCGGGAGGACGACCAGGTGGCCCTGGGGCATTTCCAGGAGAGTCGCCTCCTGCGGGCTGGGGGACGAGAACTCTGGCTGTCCAAGATGGGCGGAAGACTGGAGGTCCTCGGGGACGAGGATTAAGGTGTGTCCAGGGAGCGACACTTGCAGGACCGAGGCGGGCTCGGGCTCCAGCAGCAGGTCGACATCTTCCAGCTGCAGTTGCATGGCGCAGCCGGCGGCCAGGAACACCACGGAGGTGAGCGCGTCGCTGGCGGGTCCGGCGGGCGCTTCCATGTCTGGCGGCGCCAGGGGCTCGTCGCGGGCGGGCTCGTGGAGGCGGCGGCGCTTGGCAGGGCTGGGACCTTGTGGCTGCGGTGGCCAGCAGGGCTCGGGGTCAACGCTGGGGCTGCGGGGCCTCACTACCAGCATGTTGATAGTGATGCGGCGCAGACAGGTGAGACGGCGCGGGCGGAGCGGCTGCAGTCTGGCGCTCTGGGCACCTGTGTTCCGCCTAGTGCAGGGAAATCTCGACCTTGCGCAGGCAAGGCCGGATACTACTAGATGCCAATCAATTTTGAAAAGATGAACCGGAACCCAGGTCAAGACGGAAAAGGTCAGGTTAGGCCGTACCTTTGGGAGCCTGCGTCCTGGAAGCTCCACCCAGGCGTGTCCGGCTGACCAATAGCCTCGGCTGTAGTTGGGAAATACTTTTTTTGGCCTATAGGAGGCAGAACAGGTCGTATAGCTTGACCTACCGGGAATAGAATTCAAGATGGCTCATGTTTAGAATTTCTATGCTTTCGGGGATTCAAAAGATCACTGAAAAACTTGCGCCCCCACCCCCATCCCGCTCCAGTTAAATGCCATTTGAAATTGCTTTAGCGTTTAGAGAATGTTTAGAGAATGGGTTACTAGGTAGCCAGGCCTGATGTGAGACGTGAAGTACCCACGCCTGAGATTATGCATGCTTTTGTGCAGCCCGTTAATCCGTCATTCCGGAGGCTGAGGTAAAGAGAATCTTGTGGCAAAGATGAGCTGCATGGTTTCAAAAACAACAAACAAAAGAAATCTGGTCCAAGAGGGATTAATAGGTAAAGGCTCCCATTTCCTAACCTGATGACCTGAGTTCGATCTTGGTCCCACATGGTGACGTGCTGTGGCACATGCATATGCAGAGTAAATAAATGCTATAAAAAATTTAAAAAGAAAAAAACAAAAGACAAAAATAAAAATACCTTTTTTTTTTCCTTTGAGAAAGAGTCTCTTGTATACTATGCTTCCTGGACTCCCCATGTAGTGGAGAGAATGTGACTTTGACCTTCTAATCATCTGCCTGAGACTCTCAAGTTCATAGCCATGCACCATAACAAGTGGGTTTATGCTTTGCCTAGAGCTGAATGCAGCCAGGGCTTTCTGCTTGCCACCAATTGAGCTACATTCTTGCTCTTGTCCCCTAAACCAGCGGTTCTCAATATGTGGGTCACGACCCCAGGGTTGAAGGACAGGGGTTGCACATCAGACATCCTACATATAGGATTCATAACGGTACGAAGAATTACAGTTAGGAGTAGCAATGAAATAATTTTATGATTGGAGGTCATCACAGCATGAGGAACTATATTAAAGGGGACTCAGCATTAGGAAGGTTAAGAACCACTGCCATAAATTAAATGGAAAATTCTGTTCTTCAGCTTTAGAACGTGGTTTTTTTTGTTTGTTTGTTTTGCTTTTTGTTTTTGTTTTTGTTTTTTCGAGACAGGGTTTCTCTGTGTAGCTTTGCGCCTTTCCTGGAACTCACTTGGTAGCCCAGACTGGCCTCGAACTCACAGAGATCCGCCTGCCTCTGCCTCCCGAGTGCTGGGATTAAAGGCGCGCACCACCAACGCCCGGCTGGGTTTTTTTTTTTTAATTTTTTTATTTTTAATCTTTTGGTTTATCGAGACAGGATTTCTCTGTGTAGCCCTGGAACTTGCTCTGTAGACCAGGCTGACTCAAGAGATTTACCTGCTTCTGCCTCCTGAGTGCTGGATTTAAAGGCGTGTGCAATCACTTCCTGGCCCCAAAACGCTTCAAAAACAGTAAAGTGTAGGGGTTGGGGATTTAGCTCAGTGGAAGAGCGTTTGCCTAGCAAGCTCAAGGCCCTGGGTTCCGTCCTCAGCTCTGAAAAAATAAAAATAAAAATAGTAAAGTGGCCAGGCGGCTGGTGGTGCATTCCTTTAATCCCAGCACTTGGGATGCAGAGCCAGGCAGATCTCTGTGAGTTCGAGGCCAGCCTGGTCTACAGAGCAAGTTCCAGAACAGGTATCAAAACTACACGGAGAAACCCTGTCTTGAAAAACAAAAACAAACAAACAAACAAACAAAATAAAATAAATAAATAAATGAAGTGGAACATTTGTGTAGATGAATATCAAGGGCTGCACTATCATTTTTTTCTTTTTAAATCTTTTTTTTTTTTTAAGATTTATTTCTTTATTATGTATGCAGTATTCTGCCTGCATGTATGCCTGCAGGCCAGAAGAGGGCACCAGATCTGGTTATAGATGGTTGTGAGCCACCATGTGGGTGCTGGGAATTGAACTCAGACCTTTGGAAGGGCAGCCAGTGCTCTTAACCTCTGAGCCATCTCTCCAGCCCATCATTTATTTAACATATATTTTTATTTTATATGTATGCGTCTTCTGCCAGCATATATATTTGTGTACAACATGCATGTATCGCTTACGGAGGCCGGAAGAGAGCACTGGATCCCCTGCAACTGAGCCATGGTGTGGGTTCTGGGAACCAAACCTGAGTCTTTGGAAGAGCAACAAGTACTCTTAGTGGCAGAGCCATCTCTCTAGCCCCTTTCCTCTTCTTAACTTAATTTTTTTGTGTGTGTGAATTCATACATGAGTACTATTTTTGCATCATTCCTACCCCTTCCTCTCTCCCTCTAACTCCTCTTGTATCTCCTTCAAATTTACAACCTCTTCTTTAATTGTTACATGTGTATCTTTATATGTGTATATAAATAGTCTGCTGATTCCATGTAGTGTTGCTTCTATGTTTATTTATTTAGAGCCGATCCTTTAGGTTTGGATAAACTACTTGTGGGGCTCATCCCGGAAGAAGACTGATTCTCTCTTTCAGCAGCCAGTTATTGCCTGCAGTTCCTCATTTGGGGGTAGGGCCTTGTGAGATTTCCCTCATCCACCTTGGTATGTCAACGGGTGTTGTCACTGTGCAGGCCTTGTTAAGGTGACCTGTTTTTGAGATTTCATGGGTGTAGCTTTTTTGTCATATGGAACATAGTATCTCACAGTAGATAGATGTCCTGGTTCTCTGGCTCTTAATTTTTTTTTTTTTTGAGACAGTGTTTCACCATGTATCACTGCCTGGTCTGGAACTCATTATATACATGATCAGACCACAGAGATCTGTCTACCTCTGAATCCTGAGTGCTGGGATTAAAGGCATGGACCACCATGCTCACCTGGTTCTTAGAATCTTCCTGCCCTTCTTCCATGGTGTTCCCTGAGTTTTTGTTGTAGGAATTGTATTGTAGATCAATACAACTCACATCAACTGGGTCTGAACACGGCTGCAAAAAGAAACTTCTTTAAAAAGGGGTAAGAGCTGCATTTATCCATGGATATAAGGGTAAATATTTAGAATGCAGCCAGAAGTTACACTGTTATAGGAAAGTGGCTGTCCTCTAGGGACCATTAGCCATGGTTAGTTGGCTAGGTTTACAATACCATGCATGAATTTCCTCATATTGAGCAGGCTTTAAGTAGACAGCTGTTGGTTGCAACCAAGATACAAATGCCATTATTGTTGTACCCTTTGGGAATATCCTACCATGTTGGTCTTTGTTGTGGCTCATAGGCTTTACAGCTGGTTAGAACTATTTATTGCTTTTCTCCACTGGCAACTTGTAAAGCACTTTTGGATGCTATGAGAGCTAGTCCTTACAGAGGTCAATTCCAGGTCAGTTCCAGCTCAATTCCTGTGTCTAAAGTGTGGATAATTTTTAGCAATTGCATCTTACCTTCAAGTCCTGGGAGGCAACCAAGGGCAATGGCAATAGCCTATGTTATTTTTGAGAGTCTCTTCCATTCCCTTCACCAAAAAACTTGGAGGGAGGTTTCTTACGCTTGGCACTGGGTGTGTGTGGGCGGGGAGAGGAGTTGTGGAGTTGTTAGGGAGTCTATGCCTATCTGTAGGTATTTTCTGGGCCATTTAACTTTTGTTATCCAGGATTTAGGATATTTTGACCAATATGTGTATGAGACTGATCATTTGTATGCAAAGAAATATAAATTCTTAGCCAACTATAGTAGTACACACCTGTAATCCCAACACTTGGAAGGCTGGTGACATTCTAAGAATTATTAGGATCCTTCAAGGCCAGTCTAGGCCAAGAGAACTCTATGAATATTGATTGGTGCTGTCTGTGGTTAGGAAAAATTTAGTTATTAATTTAGCTTATATCAAAAGTTTAAATCCCATAGTTTCCTTAATACCTGAACCCTATGGGGTCAGGGAGTCTTTAGAGGCAATTGATATGTTAGGTTCCTGGTAGAATTGTTGGAAAAAAGGTAGGAGGCTTGGACAAAGAGAACTGAAGGGCAGACTGGATTGGGGGACTAGTGAGGTCATGGCTCTTAGAGGATAACTTACTACATCCACTTTACTAAACCTGAGTAATTCCTACCTGCATTCTAAATATTTATCCTTATACTCACTGATAAGTGTGGAGATTGTTACAGAAAACCAAAACCACTCAAAAAGCAGAGAACAAGTGACCGTGGAGTGATTACCAATTGATACATCTACAACCTAACTCCTGTGGCCCGGGGAACATAGCAGAAGAGAAGGTGGGAAGATTGTCAGACACAGGAAACCTGCTGTGAGAATGAGTCTCCAAGAAATGACAGGGAAGCTACACCAGGATACCTCAACAACATGGCTGCCTAAACAAGACCCAAAGAAGCACACCACCAGTGGGTATGCTAACACAGTATGGGGAAATCTCATGAGGTCCCATCCATACCAAAGATTACAGGCAACTAAGGAAGGCTTAGAGTAGGAGAAAAAGTCCTCCTCATGCTTGGGCCCCTACTGGTTATCCAATACCAAGTGGTTAGCCCTAAAGTCATAACACATACAAGTAACACTAAAAAGACTGGGCAGGTTGCATATCAATATTCACTTACATATATGTGAAGTTTGTGGAGGTGAAAGAGTATGATCAAAATACATTACATGAAACATTTTAAATAAATAATAAATTAACATATACATTATTTGAATAATAATTAGAACAGAGTAACCATAGAACCTGAGAATAATTCCTAGAGAGCAGCTATGATGACTTAGTTGTTAACTTTCCCATCAATCTAAGGGGACAGGGATATGGACATTCCATCCCAGCATCTCTTGTATTAATATCGGAAATTGGACCATTTGTGAAGTTTGAAGATTAGAAGGTTTTTTTTTTCTTTTGAGTGTCAGATGGTATGCATTCCATACCGTTTGGCTCTTACTTACTTTTGTATCTTTGCAAACCAGGAAGAAGCAGATGTAAAATTCACATATGGAGCAGAAAGCCAATGTCCCTTCAACTCCAAATTTGTTTGTTCAGAAAGAATCAGTAGGTTTATCATTTTCCTAACAGGTGTTGTAGAGACTGAAGAGGAATTAAAAGGTTCAAGAGAAAATGACTCTTTAAATTATATTTTCTGTGGATTGAGCCAACCTTACACATGTTAGCAGAATATTTTTACTGATGAGCTATATCCCAAGCCCAATGACTCATGGTAAAAATGGAAACTTTGAAAAAGAATTAATCTCAAGATTTAGGAGATTCAGTGCGAAGCAACAGATACATTTCCTGTGATTAAAGATACCAACTTGAAGGTGTAGATCATCAAAGGCAATCAAAATACTAAAATGAGCAGCCTCATTCCATACAAAGAAACGTCAATGCAACTGGACATCAGGCTTCTCCTCTGCAACAGTGGACAGTCTGAGAAGCAACGCTTGAAATGAAGTGAGAGATACAGAGGTTACTCCAGAATTATAATCCTAGCTAAAGTAGCACACAGGTTTAGATGTAATTGAGACATTTCCAGACACAAACTTGAGACTGATCACACAGGCCATGGAGGAAGGAATTCTTAAAAAGTATACTGAAGGGGTCATGCGATAATACTTGGGTATCATAGAAATCCTTGGGAAGCTAAAGCAGGAGGATTGTAAGTTTATTGGGATAGGGAAACCATGTCAAAAATGAGAAAAGAAAAGAAAAAGAAAATTATATTGCTGCAAGAAGACACATGAGGACAGAATGAAGAGGTGGAGTGCAAGGATGAAAACAAGGAAAGCAACTGGCAAAGCATTCCCAGGTTTAAGTAACAAATATTAATGTTCAAGACACAAAAAAGGCTAGCATCTTGTTGGTTTCAGCTTTGGCAGTAATGATTTATTTCATTATAAAAAGCATGGGCAAACCCATCAAAAAATAGACATTTAACAATAGTTGTGATGTGTATAAAATCCAAACAGCAAACACATGAAGAAAAACTAACCCCATACAATATAAGCTTCCTTTGCGCGCGCGCGCGCGCGCACGCGCACGCACACACACACACACACACACAACCTAAAGATTAAAAAAAAAAAACCCAGTCTGGAATTGCAGTCTTAAGAAAATTCTCTGGGATAGCAGGAATGCAAAGAACGTAGGTATTACAAGTCCTGCCACTGAAAGTCACCACATGGGCTGATGAAAAAGACAATGTAGGTTCTAGAGAAATGGCTCAGCAGTTATGAGCATTGGTTATTTTTTCAGAAGACCTGGGTTCAATTCCCAGCACCCACATGGCAGCTCACAATCATCTGTAACATCAGGGGATCTGATACCATCTTCTGGCCTCCATAGGCACTGCATACATGTGGTGCATAGACATACATTCAGGTAAACACTCATACACATAAAATAAAAGTACAATTAAAAGAAAAGAAAACACAGAGAGCCATGCACACACAAATGTTTGTAAAATTTAACATTTAAAGCCGGAAGTGGCCCTTCACTCATTTCCACCTCCCATCCATCTGCTTCCAAGTCTTCAAAGGACCACCTAAAATCTACAAAGGCCTGTAGCCCCAACTATGGCCTCATTTATTATCTTCCCAGTTTTTT
>CABHPP010113127.1:0-18914 GCA_902168425.1 Peromyscus attwateri
CCCAGGTTCAATGCCCAAGCACCCACACATGGCGGCTCACAACCATCCCATCAGTAACAGTTTCAAGGGATCTCATGCCCTCCTCTGGCCTCCTCGGTCACCAGGCGTGCACGTGTTGCACCGACAGACAGACATGCAGTCAACACACCCGTAAGATAAAATAAAAATGGAGGCTCATGACCACAGCCAGTGTTTACTCAGTTGACTGAGTGTGTGATTGGCAGCGAATGTGATTTGCAGTGTGTAGGTAGGTGTGGATGCACCATCATGGTAGTTAATTTCCTCAGTAGTGGATTAATTCTGGACCTGGTGCTACTCCAGGGACTAGGGGGTTCAGATGGATACGGTAAACAAACAAACTGACCAATAAACAATGATTTCAGATAGCCAGGTTTACAGTAAAGGCGCGGAGGACGGAGAAGTGCCAGTAAGGTGTAGTAACCTACTCTGGATTTTGTAAGAGGCCAGGCAGGTTAAAAAAAAAAAATCTAGTTTTAAAGAGGAAATAACTTTTTTTTTTTTTAATTTTGAAACTAAAAAAAAGGATTTGGGGGTTGATAGGAGAGATTTTTTTACTTTGTCCTTATTTTGTTTTGCCAAGGGAAGAAACCAAGGGAGGCACGGTGAATGTAGAGGGGTGGGTGGGTGTAGAGGGCTTGGGGCGGTATTTTCCAGGCCAGGAGAAAGGAAGTGGAGTTGTGTATAGAGTGCCTCTGAATATGCAAACACTGGATGTGGCGATGGCTGTCTTGTGAAACAGGAAGCTCTTTTCTTCTGGGACAGTGAGACCTAGCTAAGGATGGAGGAAGTGCTTTCCACCGTGACTCAGTGGCCTGAGCAGTCACAACCTGGACGCGAAGTGCGAGGCCTGTACCGCTTGTGGTTCCTTTTTCCTCACTGACATCTGACCCCCAAGGATTCTGAGGGCAGGAAGCAAATGGAGGTTGATGGAGGTGGTGGGTGAGGAAGAGGTATGCCGGAGAGTGGGGCTGTGGTCAGGGGCCAAGGAGCTTGAGGGTCGGTCTGGAGCAGAGAGGGAGAGTCAGCCTTCTAGTGATGGGGAAGACATAAGGAGCAGCGACACCTAGTGGTCACTGGGTAGTCAGTGCAAGAGAATCAACACCACCCTGGATGATTGATGTCCCTCACCTCCCAAGGTGTGGCAGTTACTGGTGTTGGCTGGAGCTATGGGCAGAGATAAGGCTGTTAGAGGAGAGGACATGGAGGGCTAAAGCTGGAACTGTTCAAAGTGTTCCGTATCGTTGCGCATCAGACCTGGAAGGAAAGCCGATCAAGTGCCTGCTCACACACCTGTGGACACTCTCGAGGGAAGAGACTGACCCCGAGGGAAGAGAAAGGACAGTGGATCACACACACACACACACACACACACACACACACACACACGGCATTCAGGTGAACTTGGGCAGCGCTTTAAGGGAGTCACATTACAGAATCTAGTCAGCTTCATTTCAGGGCTCAGTCCTGGATGTTCTTGGCACACTCAGACACTGGTTTTCTATCATCCCTTTCTGGGGACTGGGAAGCCTGCATCCCTTTCTGGGGACTGGGAAGCCTGCTGTCTCAAGGACTCCTCCTCTGGAGTGGCCTCTAAGAACCCAGGTGGGACAACCCAACCTCCATGGCAGGGGCCAGCTTACAGGGTTTGGGGCTTGTCTCGTCACCCAGCATCTCTCCCGTGACCCTGCTGAGAGCCACTCACCTCTCTCACGCAGCTTGTTTTCCTCTGAGCATCCATCCCCTTTACCTGTCTCCATGTTCTTTATGCCGGGGTCTGGTTAGTCGCCTTTCTCCAGGGGTCCTGGGAGAGTCTCCTACCTCCTCCCCCACCATGTGCAGTTCACCTGTTTCCCTGATACCCAGTAAGCGTAAGCGTGGACATGATTCGTTCTGGATGTCTTTAGAAACTAATAACAACATAAAACCATTAGTTCCAATTATAACTAATGTGAAAACATCAGTTTATATTGATGGAAAAACTAGCTTAAATGTTAGTCTGGTTATATATATTGTATTTTATATACTAACAACTAAAATTTTTAGTACTAAAAGCAAATCCCTAAGGCACTCCAGTAACTTGGTAGCAACTGTAAGCATATGGCAAATAGCTGTAACAGAATTGTATTAGTCTGTTTCTGTTGCTAATAGCTAAGTACCACATACAGGGTACCATAAAGAAAACAAGTTTGCCGGGCGGTGGTGGCGCACGCCTTTAATTCCAGCATTCTGGAGGCAGAGCCAGGTGGATCTCTGTGAGTTCGAGGCCAGCCTGGTCTACAGAGCAAGATCTAGGACAGGCACCAAAACTACACAGAGAAACCCAGTCTAGAAAAACAACAACAAAAAAGAAAACAAGTTTATTTTAGCTTCTGGTTCTGGAGGGTCCAAGGTCTAGAGGGGCTGCATCTGCTGATGCCTTTCTAGCTGGTCACTTCCCACGGCAGCACAGGGTTTTTCGTGATGGAGGCAGGGAGCATGCTTGCCTATGTCTGTCCCTCGGGCTTCCTTCAGATAGAGCCTCCAGTATTTAGTCATGGGGGGGTTCCACCCTGATGACTTTATCGAATACCAACCTCCTCCCAATCCTCTTGTGGCTGGAGAGATGGCTCAATGATTAAGAGCACTGGCTGTTCTTCCTAGGGTCCTGAGTTCAATTCCCAGCACCCACATAGTGGCTCACAACCATTTATAACTGTAGTCTCCTGGGATCTGATGCAATCTTCTGGTGTGCAGATGTACATGCAGACAAAACACCCATGTACACAAAATACATAAACAAGTCTCCACCCTTCATAGTGAAAATTAAATTTCTACATATAAGCCCTTGGAGGACACACTCAAATCATGACTAAAACATAATCAGTAGCCATGTTTTATTTATTATCATTATAATGATGATTATCAATAGTACTGTTATTACTCTTGTGCATTGTGCTAGGGATTGACTCCAAGGCCTCACTTGTGCTAGGCAAGCATTCTATCACTGAGCCCCACCCTCAGCCCCAGAGACCACATTCTTAACCAGAAAGCTATACTTTCTGGAAAGTCTATCACTTGTTTGGCACAGACTGGACAATCACGTTTTACATAGTAGACATTTGTACTGGGAGCTTGAGAATGAGCCATTTCCTTACCAGTGCAGTCTCAAAACTAGGATTCTAAATGGATCAGAGCTGCAGCTTTTCCTTTTGTTAAAGCACATCCAATACCCGAAACTCCACCGTAGACTGCGGTCTTTCCTGGAAATGAGTGGAATGAGCAGAGAGCCTTGGATAATGACAGTGGTGTCCTGCCTCAGGCTGTCTGGGCCTGGCTCTGAGCAGGGTGCCCACTGTGCTTTGTCTCAGGTCTCTCAGGCGGCTGCAGAGCTGCAGCAGTACTGCATGCAGAATGCCTGCAAGGACGCCCTGCTGCTTGGTGTCCCAGCTGGAAGCAACCCCTTCCGGGAGCCCCGATCCTGCGCTTTACTGTGAAGACTGGTGAGTTAGGATGCACATGCCGTCCTGGGGTCATCGTGTTATCAGGGAGCTTCCCAAAGGATTTGGGCAACAGAGGTTAAAAACAAACAAGCAAAAACCTGTCAAAAGGCTGGACTTTGCCTGATGGGTGATTCTGGTCTGTAGTTTCCCTGCACGTGGAAGAGGTCTAGCTAAGAGAAGCTCTGTTCTCTTGGGCACTCTGTGACATGCTGTCTGTCACCTTGTGCACGTGAGCTCTTTAACTGAGCTGACGGCAGGATCTCTTGACCTTAATTCCCTCTCTGCTCTTATAGCATCTCAGAGCTGTGATTTGCTATCTGGTGTTTCCAACTGACTTGTATCTCTAGGACTAAGGACTTAACAGAAGGGCTGCCTTTGTCTGCCTTGGGCTCTGCTTTCTCCCTTGATTTTGTAGCTACGTGTGTGCATGGGGGGGGGGGGGATAAAGGAGTTTTAACACGTTTATTCATTAGAATGGCATGGCTTGAGTTTGAATGTTTTGCATTGAGGTCTTATATTTCCCAATTTTTTAAAGTTTTATTGATTTATGGTAAATGAGAATGCAGTTTAAATCCATTAGGGGAAAATGAAAATTACAAGCATTTCTAGAGAAGGAATTACAATGTCAAGTGTGAAAAACCAACTGCATAAGAAACCAGCGTTTGGAGCACTCAGAACTAGTGGTACCAGTGGGGGAAAGGAAAAAAAATGAGAGAGGGGCTGAGTCAAGAGACTGAAACAGGAACAGGCGCTCTCGAAGGCGTTTTTAGAAACGGGAATTCACAGCGAGGAACAGACACAAACCTGACCAAGAATGAGACCCAGGATGCCACAGAAAACAACTCGGAATCGGAACAACAACAACAAAAATCTACAACCCAAATCTCCAGATTTTAATCCAGATGTTATCCCCTGATAGTTCCCCCCACCCCCAGCAGGCTCAGAATGAAATGTGGAACAAGCACAGGTAAGAGCTGAATGTAGACTTTCGGGAAGGTTCACCCTGGAGGCCAGCATCAGGGAAATACCTGAAAAGGTAGTATGCTAAAGGAGGGCTTATGCAAGGCACATTTTCAGCGGATCAGCAGAATCTCAGGCTTTCTTAGTGAGTGGATCTTGATTGACCTCACAGCCTCCCGGTGCTCTGAGGAAGGGCAGTTCTACCCCATGGTCGTCAAGCTGCCCTGTTGGCTCCCGACAACAACCCAGTGATTCCTTCATCGCCTCCTGCAAACTGTAGTGCTACCAACACTTTGATTTCTGGGAAGGTTCTTCAAAGATTCCTCTTCATTTAAACCATTGTAAAAGTGTAGATCCTGTCCATTGTCGGTGAGAACATGCAGGACAGACAGGGCAGGCTGCAGTGTGCGCATGCTCAGGTTGTGCCCTCGCGACTTCTCCACCTGGCTGCTTCTGTAGCAAGGGGAAGCTCTTCTCACTCACGTTTCCTGGTACGGCTTTGTGCAACATATGGTGCAAATGGTGCATATGGAGCAATCTCCGGCTTTTGCCTACCCACCAACCTAAAAACTTTATAAAGTAATGGAAACTGAGCCAGTTCAAGGTCAACCTGGCCAACTCAGCAAGATGTCCCAAAATAAATGGTTGGGAGTGTAGATCAGCTGCTCGGCATGCCTAAGGCCCACCATCCCCCTGCATTTCTTTTTTTTTTTTTTTTAAGATGATAGATTGTTAGTCTTGAGACCAATTTCAAATTTTGTATTTACACAGTAAATGATCATCTTTTTCACATACTTGTAGAAGGAAATTGTTCATATTGAATTAGGAGCTAATTCTGCTATCAGGCACAATTTTCGTAGTAAAGAAAGCGGTGTGTTTGGGTTACTAAGGTAACTGTCTTCCTCTGACACTGTGGATCTCCTTTTACAAAGCACTGTCATGGGTCTGTGTGTCCAAGGATGTGACTTACATATTTTATTGTATTCATGTGTTATTTTCTACTTTGTGAATATTAGCTGTGCTATGAAATGATGAAGTGACTTTATAAGTACATCTTACTAATGTGAAAACCAACCAACCTCTCTCCGACAGGGCAGAAGGTCGCTGGGAAAGCACATGGTGATGGATGACTGCGGCCAGGCCCAAGAAAACAGTTTCAACAGCCAAATCACCTTCTCTGTTGCCAGCTCCTAGAGCCAAATTCTACAGAAATCAGTTTTTTTAACCTCACCACCAAATTTACTAAGATGCACCTCTTCCCTTATAGAACCTGTGTTGCTCTGCCTGGGATATAGGATGTTTTACTTACTGGGTGTTTGCATTTTAGGAGGGAAACATTTTATTTTCAGAAACAGTATTTGTAATTTTCCTAACATTTTTATACTCTAATAAAATTTGTTTGTAAGAATTCACAATTACTAAATGAAGAGAAAATATAAAATTGGGGGACTAATTGATATTCTGATTTTTTAAAGGAGAGCATTTTCATTTTTTAATGAGATATGGTCTTACTTGGACAGTAGACTTGGGAGACGCTCCTTAGCCAACTGAAAGGTTGATGTAGCGTTAGGTTGCCCATTGGGGTGAGGCTGGTAAGCTCTTTCTTTAGTTCCTTTAGTTTACAATTTATAATTGTGTTTGTAGCTCTTAAAAATGTGCTTATGCCTTTAAAAAATGTTTAAAATGTGACCTACATTCAGAACATTGCAATTGGTTAAAAACAAAATGTGGAAATATTACAACCTAAAAGAATTAATGTCACAAGTATTTTATTGGGATGATGTGCCTTTGATTTAATTGGGGACACTTTTAGAAGGAAAGTTTGTGTTTATAATAACCTTTGAAGAACTTGGAAATAAAATTTTTGCCTAATGCATCATTTTTCATGACAGCAGTATTTTGCATTTGGTTTTGTCTTTTGGGATTCCATGGATTTCTGTTTGCTGCTGAGTCTGAGGACTGCACACCGTGGGTGGCATCTGGGTTTGAAATCCCTGTAGACTGTCTCCAAAAGTAGATGTAAGCATAACATGAAAAGCAATCCCCAGTTACCAGGCACAGCTGCTCTCTGGACTAGCTCTGCATGGCACTCCCCCATGAATAAGTAAGTGGGAATACAAGACCGTCAGTCGGATTTCAGTGGAGAAAATGGAAGCCTCCCTTAGCTGAGCCCTGCTTAGTTCTAAGCATCATTCCGAGATCAGTGAATTGGATTCCATACTAATCATAATTTGGGTGTCCTTTTAAGGCTTCTATTTTCTGTTTAATCTTGTCTGAAATTTTACACTATCAATGTTTTTTCTTCTTCAACCATCCCTTTCCTATTATTAGCATATATAGGTTCCATTCTCTATCTCAATTAACAAGAATTTTAGTAAGCATTCCAAATTTCCATTAAAAAACAAAATTCTCTTTGGATCCACTTTCTCCTTCAGGATCACTACGTGAGATAATTGAGAGAAACTATAGACATTATACAGATATAAATGTCCTGAATGTAAGCACATCAGATCTAGCAGTGTATTAAGAGAAGATGGCACGTGGAAGCCGGTTTAACATAGGGATCTGCCAGTGTAATTCACTGCGAGAGTCTAAGAAGGGACCCTGGGCCAGAAAGTGAGGAAATTCGGCCCTTGTTCTCCATTTCTCTCTCCAACATGGAAGATGAAAACTGCCTTATGGGTTAGTGAGACTGCTTTGCAAGCTGCTGAATTCAACAATATGATTTTTAAAAATTGAAAACAAATGATGAAATGGCATACTGGAACCTACTTGTCTGCAAACTGAAAAACAAATGAATGCTCGTAAATATCTTAGGGGGAAGTAGATCACTGTAACATGAATTGCTAAACGGTCTTTAAATAAAAAACCCAGAGCAGATGTTGCGGTAAATGTTGAAAAGATCAGAGAGACAAAGAAACAAGCCTCTGCCACGTCTTACCTCTAAGACTCCTCAGCCTGAAATGCCTTAGCGGATAGGCCTCTAGCTGAATGAGCATCCTCAGCCGAAAAACTTTAGTTCCTGTCTCCTCACCTTGTATACCTTTCTCTGCCCACCACATCACTTCCTTTTTAGTGCTGGGATTAAAGGCGTGTGACTTCCCAAGCAAAGACATAAGACCTCAAGTGCTGGGATTAAAGGTGTGTGCCACCACTGTCTGGTTCTGTTTCTCTCCTAGACTAAGTCAATCTCATGTAGTCCAGGGTGGCTTTGAACTCAGAGATCCAGATGGATCTCCGCCTCCTGAGTGCTAGGATTAAGGGTGTGTGCCACCACTGCCTGGCCTCTATGTTTAATCTAGTGGCTTGTTCTGTCCTCTGATCTTCAGGCAAAATTTATTAGGTACATAATATATCACTACTACTCATTATATTAATTTTCCTTAAATATATCAGTTATATTAATTAGGGATTATATTAATACATGACTTGTCGTGGGACTCTGTACTCTAGGAATTGAACTCAGATGGATTTTAATTTATTTTAATTGTTGCTAATTTCCATTTGCTATGGTAATCTTACATTGGAATGTTTGCACCGATAAAAGTGAGGTTCTGTAATTTTCTTTTTTGCAGTGTTAGATTTTGGTATTTGTTATATTCATTACAAAACATAGTGTGGAAATGTTTTTTCTAGTGCTATAGAAGAGTTTAAGTAGCATTAAATTAAATTAAATCTACTCATTAAAAATAAGCCATAGAGCTGGGCAGTAGTGTTCCACGCCTTTAATCCCAGCACTTGGGAGGCAGAGGCAGGTCGATCTCTGAGTCTGAGGTCAGCATGGTCTACAAAGTGAGTTCCAGGACAGCCAGGGCTACATAGAGAAACCCTGACTTGAAAAACAAACAAACAACCACAAAAAACTATAGAAAAATGGGGTTAGGAGCTTAACACTAAAAAATTTAATCAGTGATAAAAATATAGGAATCTAAATCTAAGCAAAGTGGAAACACAGTTTATGGCCCTAAGCTGGTTAAGAAGAACACTGGATTCCATATGGCTTCATCCTGAAAAAAGACCGACATTTGCTTCTAAGGACTTAACAGCACCTTGCGCAGCCCATGTAACTGCTGATTCCAACACTTTTTGTGTGAGGAAAACAACAAAATAGAGGTTATAGACAGAAACAGTGGAGAACTGGGAGGAAAGGAGAGGATGCCGGCTGCTCACCAGAGACCAGCTTAAGTCCACCGAGCCCCTGGGAGCATGCGTGAAGCCTCACCCCAGGCTTTGTGCCTTCCTGCCAAGCACGTTTTAGTGGGTACAATGCTCTGATTTCCTTGGCCTTTTTTCCCCTCTGAGACAAGCTTTCATGTATTCCTGGGTATGTATCAAACTAGCTCTGTAGTCAAGGATCATGACCTCTTTTTGACTTGGGCGTGCTCAGTTTATGAACTGCTGGGAACCGAACCCAGAGCTTTGTGAATACTGGCGATCGCTGTACCCACAGAAGCCACTTCCTAGAACCTTGCCTTAGGTTCTTGTGAACAAAATCATGCATCAGAAGATGTGGAGTTCACTCTTGCTCAAGTTCTACCCATATGTGTAAATGTTTTTGAGCAAGCTGGAATTGTCCATTTTCACTGTGTTATGGACCACTTTCTGTCAGAGCACACTTACTTTCTCTGTAATAGTTTCAAGGCATTCTATACTCTAAATTGTTTACTTTGCCCTCTCTCCTGGTAGCAAGTTGTCTATAATTTTTACCTATTACAAGTGGATTTCATGTTATAGTTGATCATTATTTAATATAAACTCTTAGTAATATAATTCCCGAGTTAAACTATATAGTCACTTTACATTTTATTATTTAGCAGTTGCCTAAACTGGGCCGGCCCTAAAAGGTTGTACAGACAATGTAGGAAAGTAGTCTTCTCTGACATGCTGTCCCTGGGTATCTATTTTCAACATTTTTGTCACTATGATAGGTAAAAAACAGTGGTTGATATAATAGACAATAATCTGTATAATGAACAATGAAACTGCTTTCCCTAATTGTTTACAAGTTAGTCTTGTTCTAAGAATTATCTGTTCAGATATTTTACTTCTCCTATTAGGTTTCTTTTTCCCTCCAATTTGAAGGGGTGCTTTGTATATTATGAATGTGAGCTTTTCCCACACTTTAGGTTGCAAACATTTCCTTTTAACTCCTGTTTCTAATTTGCTTAGGGGAAGTGACATGGAGCTTGTCTGGCTTCAGTTCTGCACTTGTCTGTGGTGTGGTCCTCACTTCTTGCCTCAAGTCGTAAGACTGTGATGGGGTGGGGAGCCCAAGAGAGGGCTCGGGCTAGGAGTGCTTGTTGCTTCTGCAGAGGACTGGGAGGTGGTTCCTAGCACCATATCAGACCCTCACACACACCAGTAACTAAGGCTCCAGGGCTCTGATGCCCTCTTGTGGATTCCACAGGCACTGCACTCAGTATGCACATACCAATACACAGATACACACAATTTAAGGAAAGAAAAATGAAATCTGAACAAAAAAAGACTATGATGGGAACTTAGGGCAGCTCTGGCCTCTGGCTTCCACATGCATACATATAAGTGAAAAAAACCCTGAAAAGACAAAATGCTTGTGAAGTACACATAAATTTGAATACTTTGGGGGTCTTATGTTTATTAAGCTAATTGACAAATCAGACAGTCAGATTTTGATGCAAGTTACAGGACAGAATATATATTATGAAAATTGGATGTATGCTAGAAACACCAAGGACATCTAAAAATAATGGTATTTCCTTTGACGTATAATCAAACCTAAATAATTGTGTCACTGGATTATCATAAAGTAGAATCTGAGCTGGACAGTGGTGGCACACGCCTTTAATCCCAGCACTCGGGAGGCAGAGCCAGGTGGATCTCTGTGAGTTTGAGGCCAGCCTGGGCTATAGAGTAAGTTCCAGGAAAGGCACAAAGCTACACAGAGAAACCCTGTCTCAAGAAAAAAAAAAAAAAAAAGTAGAATCTGGCATGTGGCATTGTCCTTTCTGTTCTTCATAAAAACTTCAGCCGGGTCTGTCCATCCACTCTTCCAGGGACTTTTTCATACGTTAGTCGTTGTTTTTTGGGTTGTGGTACTTGTGAGTACATTAAGCCTGTCAAAAGGAGAAAAAGGAAAACCACTTTATTGGGATAAGTAACTATGAAAAATAGTTATTTTAAAAAACATGAATGCAGCTGGACAGGGGTAGTGCATGCCTTTAATCCCAGCACTCAGGAGGCAGAGGCAGGCGGATCTTTGTGAGTTCAAGGCCAGCCTGGTCTACAGAGTGAGTTCCAGGACAGCCAGGACTGTTACACAGAGAAATCCTGTCTCAAAAAAAAAAAACAAAAACCCAACAACAATAAAAACCATGAATGCACCTGTACCTAATGGCTCTGTGTCTAAAATCAGTATACACATAGATTGTGTGAATCATTCCTTATCCCAAGATTCCATTATCTCCTTCTGTGAAGTTATACAATCTCTAAAGTCTCTCTTGGTTCTAATATTTTTAAATAAAACCACTGGAAATAGTTCAGGAAGCAACTCAGGCAGGCTTCCTAATTCCTGAAGGTTTCTAGCACCTCTTCACAGATTAGAATAAGTTCAAGGCTTACTCCGGTTGACTTTGAACTCACACAATGCTCTGTTCTTTGTCTCTGTACACCACTGAAACTATTCATATTGTATTCAATATGCTTACATTTTTATTAGCTGTTCAGCTTTCATTCCACCACCATTATTTAAAATTTTAATTAATTTCTGCATGTGAAGTGTGTGTGTGTGTGTGTGTGTGTGTGTGTGTGTGTGTGTGTGTGCGCGCGCGTGGAGGTCAGAGGACGACTCACTGGAGCCTGCACTCCTATCACCATTTAGGTCCCAGGGATTGGTGGCAAGTGCCTTCATCTGCTGAGCCATTTCTCCAGCACCCGGTGTTTTTAATACGCCATGTTTAAAAGACTACTGCTTGTCAGTTATAAATCTGTTCCTGCTCCTGTATTTACACTGTAAAAATTATCCTCAGTCCTAACATATGACAGGAGGTGACCAGGAATGACTCACTTTATATGAACTTATTATATATGACATATTAGCTTTAAATGCATAGATCTGAGCCCTTGTAGAGGTTGACTGACTGGATCAGTTTTGTAAAAAGAGGTAAAAAATTAAAATTTAGTAATTATTCCTGGGAGTATTACATCAGAACTTCATGAGCTAGGTGCCATTATTAGTAAGTTTAAAAAGTAATATAGTAGGTAATTACATCAAAGAGATCACAAGTACACACATACAGGGCAAATGGAAAATTATCTTAGAGCCTATGGCTAAACTTGCCATGACTGTATCAATACTGACTTGAAAAATGATGTATCTTAAACATTCTATGTTGGGGGCTATTTGATGACACTGTGAACCCTGAGTTTGCATTTGCTTTGATTAAATAAAATTAACCTTGGTTCAGGAGGCTGAGTTAGCAACTAGTTGACAGAAAGTAGTCATAGAGCATTGGAGGACATCTGGGAGAGAGACACACACACAGGAAGTAGGAGGGAGGGATTGGAGTGGCCCGGCTTTGCCAGGGAACAGAAGCACAGGTCTTTCAGGGATGCCAGCAAGGAGAGGTTAGCTAGCTGCTACTCAATCTCTCCGAGCTCGCAGGTTTTCACCCCAGCCTTTGAGTCTCGAGTCTATTCATAAACAGAACGATAGAGATTCAGTTAAAGCTGCCTTTAGCAGCAGTGACAGGGCCGGTGCCTGCGGGAACAGAATTCCTGCCAGGCTGCGGCCTGAGAAGCAGGCCGGTAACTGCGGAGGGGCAATTGCTGGCTGAGGTAGCAGTCAATTAAGGCACAAGCACTGTGCCGAAGACAAAAGGACAATTATATGTGTGACACTGGTGTGCCATGGAAAAGCACATTAAATAAGCCACTATCTGCCCCAGTGAGTGAAGACAGCACCATCCAAGACTCGTGATAAATGTAAGAATTATTTTGTGCAAGTAATTAGAAGCTAGAAAAACGCCCTAAACAGAGAAAACTGTATGTAGATGATTTAAAATACATGGTTTAGGGCTGGGGGACGGCTCAGCACCTCAGGCGCTTGCTGTGTGATATGGACCCGAGTTCCAGCATCCATGTGAATGCGGTGGGCAGGGCAGTTCCAGCACTCAGAGGCTGGAAGGTTCCTGGAGCAAGCTGTATTTTCAGCGAGATCTAGGTTCAGTTAAGAGGCCACCTCACTGGACAGATAGAGATGGTCAAGGGAGACTCCAGACATCAGCTTCTACACACATGCGCACACACGTGCATATACATCAGTATATGTACACCTGTACGTGAACATTCATACATACATGCACACTTGCCACAAATATACACATGCAAAATAAAATTAGTTATTCAAAACTAAATGAATTAAAATTTACATAGATAACCGAGTATTCCATCAATAGGCCTACAAGCAACAATGTCAGAATTTAGAGACATTTTCTGCAGTTTTCTCATGGATAGAATGGGAGAATTATATAGGGAAGTGCTCCGTGTCAAGCGTCCATAGACTTCACACGTATAATTTGTTCTAGAGTAGAAGGATGGGGTTTGATCTGGTTCATTTATAAAGTTGATGTAACAAAGTATGCATGCACACACACACACACACACTCGCACACGCACAAACACCATCAGCTAAATGCATGACTCTTGGTAGGAAAATCAGAACTGAACAGCAGGAACCATATTAACAGTGTCCCTATGCATGTACACAACAGGCCTTTATTCAGTTTTAAAGAAAAATGAAATCCTAACATTTGTAGAACAATGGATAGAAGTGAAAAGGATGTTAAGTGAACAGTCAGGTACTGAAAGACACTATGCCTATTATTCTCTTATGTAGTGCTTGGATGGTCATTTGTACAGGGTTAGTGTAGGGAAAAGGGGCTGGTTAAAGAAACCCACCCTGACCCTGGAGCCCAGAACTAGGGAAAGATGGCTCAGATAAGGCCAGTGAAAGAAACATAGTTTGGCTCAAATCAGAGCCATTTCTGCCCCTGGCCAACTGACTTGTGAAATCAACCAATCACAGAGCAGGACAGTAGAACCCTGGGCCCCAAGCAACCCGCCCTGCCTGGTCAGTTGAAAAAGAGCTGTTCTCTCTACCTTGGTAGAGGCAGCTACTCTCCTGGACTCCTCCTTCCCAAATAAATCTCTTTCTCAAATGAGTTTTGGGTGTGAAGATCTTCATTCACTGGCATAGAGAAGACCCTTGCTGAGACGTCCCTCAGTGGACAGAGCAAGGAGGAGCTGAACAGAAGACCCTTGCTGAGATGTCCCTCAGTGGACAGAGCAAGGAGGAGCTGAAAGAGCTGAAAAAGTAACACTTTCCTCTTGAGCCAGAGGAGATTGCTATATTTTTATAATTTCTTAGGCCGGAGAAGCAGAGCTCTGCTAGGAAACCCCCTTAAGTGGGGGCTGAGCAAAGCTCAGCTGTAGCGGCTCTCCAGGAGAGGAGCAGGACTGCTATATCCTTCAGGGAGACCATCCCCCATCACACCAGGTATAGCCTGACTTTCCCAAAAAGTAAGGATACCCTTCCCTGCTGAAGCAGTTCCAGGTGTGACTCTCCTGAGCAGTCAGAAAATTTCCCTTCCAGGGTGGGCTGCGTCTTTGCAGCTCCAGCTGTCCGGAACACCTCCAGGACCGAGCTGTGCTAAACAGCTCGAGGTGTCTGGGATACCTCGCCCTCCAGGGTTGGGCTGCCTCTTGGCAGCTCCAGCCATCAGGTGTTGCTTGACTCCCAGAGTTGCAAAACTCACATTTTGGTGCCAAAACTGGGGCCAAACCCACAGAGTTACAACAAATTTACTTACAGTTAGTACAGGTCATCAAACTAGGGAAGGAACTGTAGGGGTAAAGAGACCTTCATGGGGTGAAGATAAAAGAAAGTGATATAATAATGTGACATGAGAGCAGGAAGGCTACTGGGTGGGGACCACAGGGAGCCATTAGGAGGCAGGGACAGGGTGGGGAAGTGGGGAGGGTGACCATCAGTGAGGTTTAGGAGGCCCTCTCTTAATAAAACAGAGAGTGTGAGGTGGTTTTTCCTGGGCCCTGCTCTGATGTTTTGAAGGAGCCTATGAAAAAAGAAATTTTGAAGCTTAAAATTCTCTTCCTTCTCATTCCCAGCTACCTGTCACGGCAAAGCCACATTCATATGCCTTATGAGATCCTAACATTTTATTCTAGATGTTTAGGGTAATGCCATAAGAAATTATACAAAAAAAAAGGCATTATGACCGAGAAAACGAAAGTGCCCTTTTTAAAAGGCGAATGATAAAATGTTCAGACAAGTAAAAAATATCCGTCAAAGTGAAGCTGATAGGGTTCCTCTCTAATAAAGTTAAACAACTCAGAAAAGGTTTACCTGGGATCTAGCATCGTGTGTGTGTGTGTGTGTGTGTGTGTGTGTGTGTGTGTGTGTGTGCGCGTGCGCGCACGTGTGATGGCTCCTCAGGTATGATCCATCCTGATTTTTTTGAGACAGATTCTCTTCCTGGCCTAGAGCTTGCCAAATATGCCAGGCTGGCTGGCAGTGAGCCCACGGATCCACCTGTCTGCCTCCCAAGTGCTGGGGTTCCAAGCCGTGGCCACCATGCCAGGCTTTTGTGTGCGGGTTCTGGGTACAGAACGACTCAGGTCCTCATGCTGGCACCGCAGGCACCCTAGAGACTAAGCTGTCACCACCCCTAATATCTCAACGAATCTTAGCCAAACAGACTGATGTAGCTGACAGTCGGATTCCTCTGTTTAATCCTCATCATCTGCTTTACTTAGGTTTGCTATTTTTATTTTAATTTCTTCCTTTTTCCCCTATTTTGTTTGTCTGTTTTGCAACAGGGTCTCTCTATGTAGCCCTAGTTGTCCTGGAACTCACTAGTAGATCAGGCTGACCTCAAACTCAAAGATCCTCCTGAGTGCTATTTTAAACTTAGGTTGAAGGTATGGTTCATTTGATACTATAAGAATTTGAAATATTTTGTTAGGCCACTAAGTTTGATTTTTCTCTTAAATCCAAAGATAATTGAGAACTTTAAGTGTAGCAATTAAAACAAAACATTCATTGAAATTTGATTATAGCATTATCATTTTAAAATATTTTATTGTTAGTTATGTATTTGTGTATGAGTCTGCATGTAGGTATGTGCATGTGAGTGTAGGTGTCCAAGGAGGTCAGAGGTGTCATATCCCTGGGAACTTGAGTGACAGGTAGTATGAGCTACCCAAAGTGGTGCCGAGAACCGAATGTGGGTCCTCTGCAGCAGCTATAAGCACTCTCAACCATGGTGCCCTCTGTCCAGCCCCCAGCTTTAGCTTTTAACATTCTAACCAGAAGTTGTATCCACTACTAGTGTTACCTGTTGGTGTTTCATAATCTCCCCAGTTAGATGAAGATACAGGGAGCCTTCTCTGTCCTAAGTAGTTCCCAGCTCTTTGGTAGAAATTAAGGTCATTGAATCCTCTTTGGTTTCCATTAAAATCAGAAGCACGGAATGAATCCCAGCTGGGGACAGATGGCCGTTCTCTCCAGAAGGTCTTGTCAGCGCCAGCGGTTGAATTTCTGTATGTGAAGTGTTCCAATTTAGCTGACAGACACTCCGGCTGATTGCTGGGTAAGTCATTGTTTTGTGGGTACCATTTGTTGTAGGAGGTCTGTTCTGCTCCACAGCTTGAATTGAATGAATAAGTCTGTTTCCTGTCACCGTTGTTTTTAAAGTCCCAACAAAGGTGGGATTGAGAGCCCTCTGGTAAAAACACAGGGGTGGACACTTGCATGTTTCTTCTTCCTTTTGCTTTAGGATAATTAACAAAATTATGAGTAACTCTCCTCTGAGTATCAGCTGGTGACATTTCAGGTTCACAATTTATTTGTGTTAGGCCCAAAGAAAAGACACCTGATTCTGAATCATCCTGGCTTGGAAAGGAATGCCAAATCACTTTCTTTGATTCCTTATTAATTAGAAAAGGGTTACTGTGCACTGTGTTAGGACCACAAATGGAGTCTTTCCAGTAGCTGGTCTGACTGTGAGATGCTGCAGAGGGCAACATGCTCAGTGTTTCCCTTAGCTCCATAAGAGAAGAGCCTGTGCCTTCCTGCACTGTCTCTTCCGAGTCTTCATAGGAACAATATTCCTCATGTTCCTGAATGGCAGGAGCTGAACTCTGAGAAATAAAGGGACTAGTTTCATTCATATCCTCCTGAAGTGATGAAATTCGAGGTGACATTGTCAGGGAGGAAGAATTAATCTTGAACAAGGAAGTGATGCTACAAAAATGCTGAAAAATTAAAAATAATAGTTTAATACACTTTAGAAAAGAAAACGATGCCTAGCTAAATTCACAGATACTACATTGAGCCACATACTAACATAAAAATAATTAAACACCATTAAAAGAGAACATTGTAATTTGTATCTATTTTCTAGCAGCTTGCAATGGAATTTTAATAGAGTGTTTTTAGAGATGTTTTAGGTTCACAACAAATGCAGTGGATTTTATTTTAGTTATACAAATTATACACGAATACTATTCCTTGGTAAGAATTTAAAAATATCAATAAAGCTAAAACTCTCTTCCCTGCTATGATAAAAGACATTAGGATTTTTAGAAGGGGTAATGCAAACACATGTTAACTGACTATTTATGAATACAATGATATTTCAAAATGCCTTAAGATGGACTAAACTGTACTGAGTTATCTATGATAGCTTTAAAATGTATAGCTAACGGCAATTCCATATGCAAGTTAGTTCAAGCAAATGCTTTCTTTCCTATGTGATGTCCAGAACAAAGCTGGACACCGTCACTTAGCAATGCCTGGTGCAAACACGTAACTGAACCGGGAATGCACCGAGGGGGCCTGTGCTCGCACCCACCTTCAGAACCTTGCCTGGAACCTGGGGCAGGAGTTCCTGAAGCTCAGCGGGCGTGGCTCTCAGCAGCCAGTGCAGGGAAGGTGCTCTGTGTAACATGAGCTGAGCCACCAGCGGGTTAATGCACGGAAAGTCAAGGAGGCTCATTTCTTCCTGCAAAACAGGGGGTGTCTCCTCAGGCAGTGGTCTTTTGGGAGGGACCTATTTTAGTCTATAGATTAAAATTTGTCCCAGAATTTCTAACAATTGAGAAGCAGGGGAAAAACCATGCTATCAGGAAGGGAATTCAGGTATTCATGTTTTTTTGCCTGACAGGTGTCAATTTACACATTTAGAAAAAGTAACCTTAGACGGTGAAACTTCAACCCAGGATTTATCCAACCACTCATGAGGATCTCTCTTCGACGTCATTAAATTGTGGTCTGCAATTTGTCGAATTGTTAAAGCCGTCTCTTCTACTCCTGGGGCAATTATAAGCTAAAAAAAATGCATATGTTAGATTGTAGGAGAATATTAAGGAGTGAGATGTAGCATTCAGAAATAGTTTGAGATTAAAGGAAAAAATCTAAGTAGTGAATTTTTAATCATCATCTTGTATATAATTTATTAGTGTATGTATTTGAAACCCATGATCTTTCATTTGTGAGGATAACCTAATCAGTTTTCTTTTTCTCTTTCTTCTTCCTACCTTCCTCCCTGCCTCCCTCCCTCTCTTTCTCTTCCTTCCTTTCTTTCTTTCTCCTCCCTTCCTTCTCCTCCTTTCCCTCCCCGCCCCCCCCAGGACTCTTTATATAACCCTGGCTATCCTGAAACTTACTATATAGGCCATGTTGGCTTCAAACCTACAGAGATCTCCCTGCCTCTGCCTCCTGAATGTTAGGATTAAAGGCCTGTGCCACCACACCTGGCCCCTTCTTTCTTTCAATATTGTACCCTATTTTCTATTTTTGGAATCCATTTTTCTTCACTTTAATTTGGTATTGACTTATAAAGTTTTAAAAAATTTATTTAGTGTTATATTTCACTTATAGAAGAACAATTTGAAAATCACTGGTACTATTTAATATTTTGCTTTTTCTAGTAGTTATCAACTGAAAACAAGAATAAAAAATACAGTGCAATAGTTTTCAAAAACAAACTTACACATGAAAGATATTTGTACATTAATTTGATATTGTGTTAAAAATAAAACATAAGCCCTGCTTACAGAAGCATACCTGGTACTGTCAATCTGAACAAGGGTCCATGGCTGGGGAAATCAAAGGCTCCAGGGGTGAACCTACTATTATTATTTTGTTAAGTGGATGTACTATCAAACTGCCCTCTATAATCATGTCTCTCTACCCATAGATTAGTGCAGCTCTCAGAGCTCATCAGAGAAATTTCTTTGTGCAGTGGATGGTGATTAATACAGAAACTCATGACTGATCAAAGAGTGCAGAGAATAAACGTCTGTGAGTGCTCAGTCACAAATGGTACATCTATGTCACACCCTTCCTAAAGGCTCAGTTACAAATGGGACATCTATGTCACACTCTTCCCAAAG
>CABHPP010113127.1:18924-48995 GCA_902168425.1 Peromyscus attwateri
AAAGGCTCAGTTACAAATGGGACATCTATGTCACACTCTTCCCAAAGGCTCAGTCACAAATGGGACATCTATGTCACACCCTACCGACAGGCTTAGGCTCATAGAGGGGCAAAAAGGTCATAAGGCCAGAGGACAGGGAAGACAGCAACACAGTGTCTCCTGGACAGGCCAGGGCTGCTGTTGTTGCCTGAGCGAGATCAAGTCAGTCCACATTCCAGCATGGGCAGAGAGGGGCTCGCAAGCCCCATCCCTAGCTGAGCTGCTACGGATAAGCAATGCTTCTCAGGGCGGGAGAACTGGTTTTCTTTAGAACGTAGTCCCCACTAGGTCAGCCATGCTCCAGTGGATGGTCACACATGGATATGTGTGCAGCACAAAGTAGACTTGGTGGGCTATTAAAAAAGACATGACGTTTGGAGGGGTGAGGAGGTGGACCTAAGAGTTAGAAGGAAGAATGGGAGATAAATGTGATCAAAATATGTATTATATATATATATATATATATATATATATATTTCTCAAAAATTAATGTCTGTAAGTTTTAAAATGTCTTGATTTTGAGTAGTCATTCTAGGGGTTGGGGATTTAGCTCAGTGGTAGAGCGCTTGCATAGCAAGCCCAAGGCCCTGGGTTCGGTCCTCAGCTCCGGAAAAAAGAAAAAAAAAAAAGAGAAGTACTCACTAGGGTGTCAGTGGAGAGAGCTAGGGAGGAAGAAGCACAGTCTTACACAGTCATAGTGTAGTACACATCCTCAGATCTAAACGAGTAGTCATTCTAGTTGGTAATTGTTAATAAATCTTAGCTTATTTGATTCTAAGACACTCTTGTCAAAATTGTGTGTGTGTAATTTCTGAGCTGGAGGGATGGCTCAGTGGTTTAGAACACTTGTTCTTGCACAGGACAGGTATAGTTCCCAGCACTCACATGGCAGCTTATAACAACTGTAACTGCAGTTCCTGCATCTGTAATCCTAGGAACAGCCTGGCAACAGAGCCAGAGTGTTGTGGAATATTTGTACATTGTTTGAAAATGTATTGCTGTGATTGGTGTAATAAAAAACTGAACACCCAATAGCTAGAAAGAGGGTAGGCAGGATTTCTGGGGACAGAGAGGACTCTGGGATGAAGGGTGGAGACACCAGGGACACTGAGAGGAAACAGTGGATGGAAGAGATGTAATGCCACATGATAGAATGTAGATTAATATAAATGGGTTAATTTAAGTAATAAGAGCTAGTTAGGAACAAGAATAAGCTATAGGCCAAGCTTTTATAATTAATAAGAAGCCTCCATGTCATTATTTGGGAGCTGGCTGACAGGACAGAAAAAGACTCGTCACAGCCAGAGCCCACACAGGGAAATAAAACAAGAATCTTGTGTATAATGGGGATTCAAGAGACAGCTCAATGGCTGGAGATAAGCTTAGGTGAAGAGCTTACACCTGGGGTACAGAACAGGTTTGAGTCTTATATACAAAAAAGGGCACAAGTTTCATAAAATAAATATGGGCTAGTTTCTCTCAGAATATTGGGTACAAAACTGTCAACACATACTTTTTTGGAGTGCATATATTGTAAAAGAGAATTTTTCAATTTTATACAAGTATGTGCACAGTGTATAGAGGTATTCTGTTCAATCTTTATTTCATTGTCAGTTTTAGATGCTTGAGGGAGATATGAGACCTTCATTTCAATAGAACTTTCTTTTAAAGGCAAACCTTTATGATGATGGTAATGAGTACTGCAGTAATTGATCAGAATGAAAATTCTGAGGTTCATGCCTAGACTAAGGGGATTCAAGAAGTCTTATTTCTGAATTTATATATGAGTATATTTATGTATCACCTACAAAGAGAGTTCATAAGAAATTCATAGAAATCTTTTAAAATTAGAAGGTTAAGAATATAGCTGCCGGGCGGTGGTGGCGCATGCCTTTAATCCCAGCACTCGGGAGGCAGAGGCAGGCGGATCTCTGTGAGTTCGAGGCCAGCCTGGACTACCAAGTGAGTTCCAGGAAAGGCGCAAAGCTACACAGAGAAACCCTGTCTCGAAAAAAAAAAAAAAAAAAAGAATATAGTTAAGTGATATATGCTTGCTTGCCTATTACACACAAGGCTTTGAATTGGATCATCAGTACCCACTCACAAAAAAAGATTAACAAATGAAAAAGATAATATTTAGATAACACTGCCAATACCTTCTTTTAATTTAAGGGAATATCCTTAGACTTCCAGGTACTTCTTTTATGGCTAAGATGGCTGGAAACAAAAAAGTGCTAATAATATACTGATGTTCTCTAAGAGACAAAAGCCGTGATAACAAAATAAAGAAGCAATACATTCTAATACATACATAATACATAGGGGTTTAGGAACCCCTGGTTATTTCTGGTTGTGAGTCAGGGTCTCATGTCGTCCAAGCTATCCTTGAACTCCATATGTAGCCAAAGGCAACCTTGAACTTCTGATCCTCCTGCCTCAACCTCCCAAGTGCAGTGGCATTACAGGCATGTACTGCCGCATCCAGTTTTATGTGGTACTGGAGACTGAACCACATGTGAATGCCATGCAAGCACGCTACCCACCAAGCCACACCCCTATCTTCTTCAAACCTATTTTAATAACGGCATCAAGTTGGAACAATGACATACATGTGCATATTCATGACATACCAACAGAGTAAGAACAAGAAAAAAACTGGACTTGAAAAGCTTCAGAGTTTATCCGGGTGGAAGCAGACTTTTGTTTGGAATGGATTGCCTGCATAGTACTCCTATTTTATCCTCAAATGCCTTCTGAGGGCATACCTTCTCTGGACTGTGACCCTGTATCTGAACACAGTGCCACTTTACTGATAGCATATTTTACATATAATTGTTTACCACATGCTGGGAAAAGACTAACCAAGCAGTGAATCCTCATTTGAATAAAGAAAACACATTTACATTTGTCATTCATTTATTTAAAAGGAACTTCGCTAAGAATTTTACTTTTGTGTGTAGTATGTATCATGAGATTAAAATTTTCAAAAAGATTACTTCTTGATATTCTGAACAGGTTGTGATTTGACTTAACTCTAGCAGGTGTTTGTTAAATATATTTGCTCTGTATGAAGCACTGTGCTAGATGCCACAGGTTAACAAAGGACTTACCACCTGCAGTGGAAAGTATACGAATAAATACCTGTGCCAGGCACGGTGCACACCTTAATCCCAGCACTCGAGGTGCAGACGGATCACTGTGAGTTCAAGGCCAGCCAGGGCTATGCTGCACAGTGACATGCTGTCTCAAAAACAAAAACAAAACAAAACAAAACCACCACCAACAAACACCTCACACCGTAATAGAGGTACAGGGTGTAATGGTGGTGGGTCAGGGTTACTCTGAGGGTATGCCTGGGCAGGGTTCCTTAAGGAAGCAGTGTTTGAAAGCTGGCTCCAAGAGATGGACAGCAGCATTCCTAGGGAAAGAAAGGCTGGATGACATCTCTTCATTAGCTGAGTTTGATTGTGTGAGGATTTATGGCAGAAATGATTACCTAGGGACTAAATCCTGACTCCACCTGAATTTAACTCTATTCTGAATGAAGCAGGAAGACATGGAAGCAAGAAGCAAGAAAACATAACAGTGAATATTTATCAATAGCCTTCTACTTGGCATTGTGCTGGGTGTCCAGGATAGAGAAGTGAACACACAAGCTCCCTCCCCTCCAGAAGCGCACTGTGAGGGCGTGGATTTTCACAGCTGCATCTCAGCAATGAAATCAATGTCAGCATACGATAGAGTAGGGAATAGGTAGGAAAAGGGTGGTTAGTTAGGAAGGCATTTTAAAAACCTGCATAAGAAGTGATGGATGCCTGAACTCAGAAGCAAAGGAGGGTGTGGAAGGAGACTTATTCCAGAGATGCTGCTGCTGTACAAAGAGGACCACACCACTGTACAGTGATGTCACCAATCAAGCTTGGTGAGGATGGAAAGTTTCATATGGACACTCAGTCTGGGGTATTTGCAACATATTCCTGTGGAGATTTCCAACTGGTTGCTAGAATATAGGTGCAGACCTTACATGTCAGAAGGATTTTAGGAACTGTACTCAGAAGCTACAGCAGGGCTGTGGGAATGTCTGAGTTCTTCAATGAAAGAACATGAATGATGACAGAAAAACATGAACCCTGAACTCAGACAAATGCCTTAGTTTTAGAGTGGGACACTGAAAGGGGCCAAGCGAAGAGACTGGAGATCACCAGTCACTTCCCCCCACCAAAATGTCTGGAGATTTCCACTCTGCAGCTGATGAAAACTCAGTGTATCTTTCATAAAGAACATGTTTTGATCAAGGGACATTTATTTTTCTTCTTTTCCTGACCATAGCTTGATTTTATATTAAAATCATTCATTGTTGCTTTGGTTTTTTTAGACAGTCTCACTATATGGCTTCCTATGGCTTTGAACTCATTATCTTTTCACTCAGCCTCCTGAGTGCCAAGACAACAGGCGTGTGCACCACACAAGGCTTAAAGTTCTTGTCACATATTGATTTGTGTGAATGTGTGTGTGTGTGTGTGTGTGTGTGTGTGTGTGTGTGTGTGTGAGACACACATAAATGCTTTTCAAACAGAAGTGTGGAGGTAAATGTATTGAATAATTTGACCCTGCTCTTTTTTGGCTCTTAAGGAACTGTGTCTATTCAAGGCTTCTTCTCACTGGGCACTTGAGCTCAAGTCTAATTTTAGTTTATGAACAATACTTATGAACATCTAGGGAAATAATACCTTTACATCCAGTTCTTCAGATTTAAGACCAGAGGAAACCAAAGCGGCGTAAATCTGTGCGAGGTGATGGAGTGTCTTCTCTGTGAGATGGTACCTAAGAATGATATCACTGTGTTCACTCATTAGTGGTACAGGCATGTCCCACCTCCCCTTGCACTTACTTTACCCTCTCTGGAAAGGACATTGCCACCTTCTGTCTCTAAGCACACACCATTAAATCTAGGGATGCTGAGGGTGTGTGTGGAAGGAGATGATTGACGAGTGAGGAGAGAATCTGAGCCACTCCAATCTTATCTCCAGGGACGACTGTATGAACTAAAGTTAGACACAGAGAATACTCCAGCTCTGGGTCAAAGTAATAGGCTCAGATAAAACTATGACCAGAGCCAGGATACCTACCATCTTTCATGAGCTGCTACATTAGAAGAAGCACTCTTCCCCTTTCTACAGTTATTGACCAGGTTAGACGTGAATGTTGACCTGTGAGTGGCTATTTCTACGGTCACCTACTCACTTTACATATTCTAAGCAGCAATGAAGAGACTATCAGTCTACTACTAAGAACTCCAAGCAAGTGTTCCTCTATCTAGGCATTTCTTGGCTCTTTTGTCCTGTGTGTTAGCTTCCTCCTCCATAGTTGTCTAACACTATTCCTGGGGAGACGTGAGCGTTCATCCCAGAGAGGGAGTCACTGATAGACCAAAGGAAGGACACCACTGAAGTCCACCCTGGGGAACCATGTTTTATTGTGACTCCTTACAGGTATATGGGTGAGGGGTTACTTACAGGAGCGGAAAAGACTCAAAGACAGCTGCACTACCAAAGCCCACTCCAGCATGAGTGACAGCTCACAAAAACTGGAAACCTGAAGCTCTCTGCACAATTCACAGACAGCTCACAAGTTGGAGCACTTTCTTCCAGACAGTTCAGTTGGTCCAAGCCTCTCCAGGCAGCTCCCCGGTCTCTGCTTTTTCCACACTGTTTGGCTGACTTACCTCCTCCAGGCAGCTTGGGTGGTCTGCGCCTCTTCCAGCTGAGCTGCCTGGAAAGGACACTCTGCCGCCTGTCGGGCTGTCTGTAGTTGTGCAGTGAGTTACAGGTTCCTAGCTTTGGTGAACCGTCGCCCATACTGGGGTGGGCTTTTGGTCACGTTCTTTCTCCATGAGTTATTTCTGCTCCTGGTTAACCCTTCACCCGCACTCCTGTAAGGAGCCCCGATGAATTCATTGGTTCACCAAGCTAGACTGTCATGGTACCCTTGCTTTGTCATTCGTCCCTGTTCAGGGCGAGCAGACTTCTTGGCATCTCCCCATGAGTGGTGTTACACACACCCAGACAGACTGTCTCCACGGAGTAAAAGGTTGGTGGAGTGACGTGCTGTGCCCAAGCTGTTTGTACAAACAACCTGAATTCTGCTAAACCCTTGCTTACCCTGTGAGCCCCGGAAGCTCTGACTCGTGCTAAGCCCTTAACCCTGGTCATTGTGTCTCTAATAAACTCCTGGATGGACAAAGGGTTGTAGTGTCGTCACAACCTGTTACTGAGAACTCTGGGATTTCCTCAGGGCTCTGTCCAGTGAGCTTCCTCTCTTGTTCATTTTGCATTATGGGCTGTTAACCCTGGACTGTAATAAGTCAGAGCCATGAGTACAACTATCTGATGGCTCCTCCTGGCAAATATCAAACCAAGGGATATGTTCAAAGGTTGCTGATGCTCTGCCTTGAAATTATATGCCTGAATAACTAAGGTAATTGAAACCATTTCTTCTGCGTTTTCTATTGCTCTCTTTTGATCAGCTTATTGAGATACTATTTAAAGGTTACAATTACCAGCCAGGTGTGGTGGTGCACGCCTTTAGTCCTAGCACTCAGGAGGCAGAGACAGGCAGATCTCTGTTTGTGAGTTCAAGGCCAGCCTGGTCTACAAAGAGTTCCAGGGCTACACAGAGAAACCCTGTCTCAACCCCCTCTCCAAAAGGTTACAATTATCTAATAAAATAGAATTATGAAACTCGGAGTTTTGAAACTAATTTATATTTATGATAATATCATAAATAAATGATCACACTATATATTCTGATAAAAATAAAGCTATCTCAGAATATTACATGATAGGTAAAAAATAAGTTGGGATATTTGCTATTCTCCCCTGTGTTTCAATTGAACCACAAAACTATAGATAAACGGCAATCTGAAAACAACCTTAGAAAACTTCCAAATAAGTAATTTATCTAAAAAAACTGCCAAAAACTTTATCCATTTGGATAAAGCTTAAAATGATTTATAGGTAGGCACCAAGCTTGAAGTGTTTTATAGGCCTTATTAATCTTAAAAGTCAGGGCATTAAAGCAGCAACCACAGTTTTTATTTTGTAGCCAGGTGGAAAGGGCTAACTCTGTTAAATGACTTGCTAGGGCTGTTTGTTAACAGAAAGGGATTAAGAGTCAAGGAGTTTAGACTCTTAGACTCCAGTTTGTATCTGTCCTCACAAGATAATAACTGTACTGGAAGAGTTCAATGAACTAGTAAGCATGAGCGGCGTCAAGAAAGTGAAGAGTCACCAGCAATGTCAAATAGACCCACACCCTCTCTAACAACCAAGCTGGAGACTATAAAGCCTGCTGCGAGTCAGGGGGACGTGGCACTATAGGAATAAAAGCAGTCAATGGTTCGCTGTCCGGCAGGAAAGGCTGACTCATTCAGTGAACAGCTACTGAGTGTCCATCACACAAAAGCTGTGTGCTCTTATGCTATGGAGCAATCATAGACGAGGAAATAGAGCCAAGCAGTTCACAGGATGGAAAGCTGTGCATGAGGGAGTTCTGAGGAGAGATGAAGTAGGAAACACAGGACCTGGGGACAGGTCCGGAAAAAGTTGAGTGCAGTTCACTAGAGGAAACAGTTGACGAAGTAGAAAAGAAACGGGTGACAGTGGAAAGCACCTGGCTAGACAAAGTCAGTGAAGGAGCAACCTGAGAATACAGGTGGGTCACATCCCCGACACCTCACACATATGGGTCATAGTTTGTATTGTATTCAGTAGGTAACTAGGAACTCTGTAAAGACTCTCTCTCTCTCTCTCTCTCTCTCTCTCTCTCTCTCTCTCTGTGTGTGTGTGTGTGTGTGTGTGTGTGTGTGTGTAATGTTTGTGTGTACACACATGCACACAGAGCCAGAAGTTAATGACTTTGCCTTCTCCTCCTCTTCTTTCTTCATCATTTGGAGACAGGATCTCACTATGCAGCCCTGGCTGGTCTGGAACTTGCTATGTAGCCAGCAGGCTGGCCTCAAACTCACAGAGATCTGCCTACTTCTGGCTAGGATTAGAGGTGTTCACTACTGTGCCCTGCTTAGAGCCAGAAGCAAACATCTCAAGTGTCATTTCCAGGTGCTGTCAATTGCTTTTTTAGGCAGGGTCTATAGTTGGCCTGGAACTAGCCAAGCAGGCTAGGCTGGCTGGTCAGTGAGCACCAGGGACCCATTTGTTTTTGCCTCCCAAGCACTGGGATTAAAATGCACACCACCATGCCTGACTGTTTTTGTTGTTATTGTTGTTGCTGTTTGCTTCAACATGGGCTCTGGGATTTGAACTCAGGTCCTTGGGTTCCAACTCAGTTCCTTGTACCAAGCACCTTACCGACTGAGTTATTTTCCCGGCCTCTCAGTAAAGGCTTTTCTTAAGAATGGAATAAGCAGAGCTTGGTTTTAGGGGCATCAACTGAGTATAACACATACCACTTAAAGGAACATGGAGAGACATGTGGAGAGAGAAAACAACAGGTAGTGTAACAATCCACATGAAATAGTGAGACTCTGAGCTAAGGGACTGGTAATATAAATGCAGGACAGATACCAAAAATTGCTACAGGGCAGGTAAGAAGAAATACAGGTTTGCAGGGGACAGAGACTATACAGTCAGTTCCTATCTGAACACGTTAGCTTTGCGAGTTTGTGGAATGTGAGGGTGGAAATATTTAGTAAAGATTTAGAGATTTATGCCAGGATTCCCAAGAAAGACTGCAGCTGCAGAAAGAAATGTAGTAATTATATACCACCAGATACTGACAAAAGCTGTAGTAGATAAGATGGGTAATGGACAGAACAGGAGAAAGAGAACTCCAGACAAAGGTACTCAGAGACTGGCACAAAGAAGATAGAAAGGCAGGGGGAAAGTACTTAGAAAGGCGGGCCGTCAAAGGCACTGGAGTGTCACACAACTGCAGAGTTTGGAACAACAGACCACTGCAACAGTCTTAAATGCTCCAGAGCAGCGAGGGATAAAAGCATTGTTGATGGTCCTGAGACAGTGACCTCCAGAGGCAAAGACTGGTACAGAGACAGGGAGAAAAGCCAGCTGGCAGAGGATAAAGGAGAAATGTTTATTATGCTTATCAGTAAAGGAAAGGATAAATACAATGATGACTTAAGCCATTGTCTGGCCATGGCATTTTCTAATGTTTTGGTTAAGCCCATCAATGACCTAAGTACAGGAAGAAGTTATGCATTCGATGTATTAACATGATTTTAGAAGTGGTTTTAAAATGATTTATCTTATAGCAAACAAGCCCAAGATTACAAAGAAATAAAACACTTAAAATAATATCTCTTAATGAGATGGGGGTAGGAGGGGATGATCTGAACAGAATGTCCAGGACAACATGTATCATCTCCAGAGTTCTTTGTTTCCCAATATGCTGCCTCCAGCTCCAGAACCCCCTTACTAAAGCACACTAGATGAGTAAGTGGAACTTGGCATGAACATTTATGTGCAAAGAGGACCAAAGAAGAATATGAACATAACTTTGGAGGAAGAAATGTTTACCTACTCTGAATTTAATGTTTCCTTGGGATATAGTATTATCCAACAACAGCTATATTGGAATGACAATGCCATTAATCTCATAATGATATTATCTGATGCCTTCTCATAATGTAATTCTTCTAGGTCCTATAAAAATAAAGAAAATGAAAAGGTACATTAGGTTGACTACTGTTTAAAAATTTCACTAGTCTGTGGTATATAAATGGTAACTTAAGAGGGTATAGTTTAAAGTAAAAATTAAAATCATATGGAAATAAGGAAAGCTGCAGTAGACATAAACAAGTAACTAGTGACAGCATCAGAAGCCTGGTGAGTCTTCCATAGCCCAAGATACGACTAAAATGACCAAATCAGTGCTCCTGTGCTGGTAAAGTGCTTTGTGGACTGGGATCTGGCTATTCCAAGGCAACAGAAAGTACATTTCAAAGCCTATGGAATAGCCTGTTGATGCTGCAACTGGTAAAAGCACTTGTCATGTGAGCACCATGACCTGAGTTAAAGCCCTGGAGCCCTGATTAAAAGGGTGGGCTTTAGTAGACTTCTTGGGTCCCTCAACAGACTGGATCATCTTTTCCTCTAATTATTAAAATTTAATAAGACATTTGATAAAATGTGTCATGTTATTGCTAATGGTCAGTAAAAAAGCTAAACAAAGGAGATTAGACTCAGGGATCTTGTTCTAAAAAGAAAAGGGGGGATGTTGTAGAATATTATTTTAAGATGTGTTATTTTTGTTTTTGCTGCATTTATTTAACTCTGTGAAGCTGTGTTACTGTGCCTGTCTAAAACACCTAATGGTCTAATAAAGAGCTGAATGGCCAATAGCGAGGCAGGAGAAGAGACAGGCAGGGCTGGCAGGCACAGAGAATATATAGGAGAAATCTGGGAGGAGAGATCTAGGAGTCAGAGGAGGAGGTCATCAGGGGCCAGCCACCCAGCTACACAGCAAGCTACGGAGTAAGAAAAAAAGGAAGGTATACAGGAATAAAAAAGGGAAAACCCAGGGGCAAAAGATAGACAGGATAATTTAAGAAAAGCTGGCAAGAAACAAGCCAAGCTAAGGCCAGGCATTCATAATTAAGAATAAGCCTCTGTGTGTGATTTATTTGGGAGTTGGGTGGTGGGCCCCCCAAAAAGAGCAAAAACAAACAACAACAGGGGGATACAGAAATGATAGTATAAAAGAGTCAATTATTGAATCTACTTTAATCCAAAAAACAACTATTAGTCTTAAATATCTTACATTGGCATGGATTTTGGTTTACTGATACAAATTTAAAGTTAATTTTGTTAGCGTGTATGTATATTTCTACTCTTGTTTAAGGTATTATGTTTATGTAGCTCATTTAAAAATGTAATGTATAATTAAGAAATATAGATTAATAGAAATCTATTAATAGTCAAACTTATAGTCATGTTATGTATATTTTCAAGGTCATATACAGATATATTACACAGATAGATGGTCTTCAAACACTTCAAAGACCTACAGAATATGGCATTTAATATGTTTAATAACCTAAGGCTTTTCATGACAGTGAGACATGTTTAGTCCTAGCAGCATCAATCCACTTTAGAGGAGATGATGGATATCGAAGAAACTCCATATGAAGTTTGCTTTCTTTATGGCAAAAGCTAGCCATTTGGGCAAAGAAACTGCCCTTGCCTCAATTGATGACAGTATACTGTCCAAACTGGACCAATAAGACACAAAAAAGGTGACTGCCAAACTTTGCCATGACAGGGTAGGACAGTCCTTCAAAATTCCCTGCTTTACAGAAAAGTCTGTCCAATACGCTATGCCTGTAGGCTAGAGTTGGATGCCCTGACCTTACAGAGGAACTTTGGATGACTGTCCAGACAGCCTGATGTCCCTGTCATTAGATAACATTTCATCCTTCTGGGTCTTTGATGGAGTTAAAGACTAAAGAGTTAAATTTATCATTTTCCATAGTTATGATAGAAAACAAATTAGGTATTAAACTTTAGACTCACCAAGATAAGATAGATAATTGAGTATTTTCTCTAAATTTGTCAAATACAAATGGATTGGATATTGTAACTGTAATTCTTACTTAATAATTGTTTTGTTATATATAGCTTTACTATGCTAAGGTTAAAACTTTCCTTTTTAAAATTAGACAAAAAGGGAGAGATGCTGTAGAATAACCCTTCTGTACACTGTGAATATGTATTACTCTCATTGGTTAATAAAAAAGCTGACTAGCCAATAGCTGGGCAGGAAGACATTGGGTAAGACAGCCTGACACAGAGAGAATTCTGGGAGGAACAAGGGTGGAGTCAGAGGAGTCGCCAGCAGATGCAGAGGGAGCAGGAGATGAATGTGCAATGTTAATAAAGGTACTGCCATGTGGCAGAACGTAAATAAGGAATATGGGTTAACTTAAAATGTAAGGGTTAGCTGTGACAAGCTTGAGTTATTGGCTGAGCATATTAAGCCTCTGAGTCAATTATTTGGGAAGCAGCTGCTGGGTATTTGGGAACAGGCAGTTGCGACAGGAAAACTCCACCTACAGTGTCATTCAAGACATGTCTTCCTTCTAACAGAAGTTGTGTAACTGTGGATTATGACAGTTTTTCCAAGTCAACAAATAATTAAGGACTTTAAATATTAAAGAAACACCGTCTCTTTAAAAATCCAGGACTTGAACTTTTCCATTATATCATTCTTATATTGTATTTTTTGCTTATCAAATCAGACCTCACCACATTTACTAATAATTTGTACTCAAACCTGATATCCAACCTCCATTTCTTTGCAACTGGTACATCAATCAAGCAAACATATAAGAAGACTCTTCCAAGAATTTATACATTTTAAGTTCCAAATTATGTATTTTAACAAATTTGTGAGTCTCACAGTCATAACGTTAATATGTCAGTAGCTGTGGTTTGAGTGGCAGTATTGCAGGTGAGAAGGTAGGTCTAAATTCTATGCATTTTTAGAGATTATCTCTCTCTTTAAAAAACACCCATTTGAAGTGATCCCTATTTGCATTAGAGGAAATGCCACATTTCTAACCATTAATTAATATTATACTTTCTTGGGATGGAAAGATGGCTCAACAGTTAAGACCACTTACTACTCTTATAGAGAGCCCAGATTCACTCAGTTCCCAGCACCCCAGATCAGGTAGCTTACAGTTGTCTGTAATTCCATTTCTAGGAGATTCAATGCCGTCTGGATCTTTGAGCACCTGTATGCACGTGGTGCACATAAACTCACAGTCACACAATATACACATAAAATAAAAAGGAAGTAAAGAACGGACTACCTAACTGTATATAGTTATTCTGTACTTCTATGAAAGAGTGTGGCTGGTTCTTGGTTTTCTTTATCTTGCTTTGTTTGTACAGCTGGTGATCACACTCAGGGATTTATGTATGCTAGCCTGCACTCTATTATTCCTAGTCCTTAGTATTTTTTTTAAAAACTTCCTACACTAATTTTTCTATGAATACTTTTAAAATAGGCCAATATACAATGCTAAAGATTTTTTTTTAAAAAAAGATTTATTTATTATATATACAGTGTTCTGCCTGCACAATAGAAGAGGGCATCAGATCTCATTACAGACGGTTGTGAGCCACCATGTGGTTGCTGGAAATTGAACTCAGGACCTCTGGAAGAGCAGCCAGTGCTCTTAATCCCTGAGTCATCCCCCAAGCCCCAGATTCTTTATTTACTTTATCATTTTGCTTGTTTGTTTTGAGTTAGGGTCTTGTTCTATATAACTCAGGTTGGTCTCAAACTTGCAATTCTGTCTTTGTCTCCTACATGTCAGGACTGCAGATAAACATTACTAGGCTTGTCTTGTCTTGTCTTCATCTTCCTTAAATATGTTAACATTTGTATGGCATTCAGGAAGATTAGTAGTCATTTTCCATTGTGGTAATTTAGCACACTGTGCCCATATACAAAATTTAGAAAAGATCACAGATTATAGTTAAGCTCCATATAGAAAAGAAATTACATAGTTGTATTATTTTAATATGCCTGACTTTCTAGTTTTAATATATTTTATTAATAGTGATAATATCACACCCTGAAAACATTTGTTCCCTACTCCTCATGCTAATCTCCCCAGATTCCCTTCCCTCCTGATTTTCTATTTTTTATTACATAGTTTTACCTGCACAACTACAGCAGTATGCTCATCAACTGTGACTACTACATAACGCTCTGTGCTTCCAAACAGTTTCAGTGACTCACAGCAGCATCTCTCCACTAGTGTGATATTATAGCTGCAAAAGACAATATTCTACATATCAGCCATGGATTCCCCTGTCCTCCCTCCTCCAGCTCCCCCCCCCACCCTCCCCCCCATCCCACCCCTCATTCCCATCTCCTCCAGGGCAAGGACTTCCCTGGGGATTCAGCTCAGCCTGTTATAAAATAAATTTAAAAAAAAAACTAGTTAGAAAAAAAAAAGACAATATTCTTCAGTGAAAATAACGCCACGGCTAAAAATGCTCTTCAGAGTATTGTGCTGTCCTTCTGAATATTAAATTATGTGAATTACTGTTTTTTTCATAAATGAACTTACCCTTTAAATTTTAGATGAAAATTATGATTTATTCAGTATATAAAAGAAAGCAGACCCTTCTTTAATCTGTACCTGCTCAGCTTGGAAGGCCTCTGGTGTGTTTTCTATTGGTTTCATCTTGAATTGTGTTAATCTCTTTTTAAATTTTTATTTATTTATTCAAAGATTTAGCTTTAATTTTTATGTATGTGTATGCATGCATGTGTATGTGAGTGCATATGTACTCTGGTGCCCATGGAGGCCAGAATGGGGCATCAGATTCCCTGGGTCACCTTTAGAGTAACAGGTGTTTATGAGCTGCCCAATCTGGGGGCTAGGAACCAAACTCTGGTCCTCTGCAGGTACTGTTAATCGCTGAGCCTTCTCTCCAGCCCATGCTAATTCTTTTTTCACAGTGACAATCCTTTTAAAAGGTATATGCTGTCTTACTAATTGTGCTGACTATTAGTCTGTATGCTACCATTACAAATGTTTTCACCTATTTAGACTAGTTCTTCAACAGTGACTCATAAAATCAAAACATCACATCAAAAGACTGTAAGAGTCTGCATTTATCAGAATTTCCTCCTCTCTATTTTAAATGGACTTACTTTTAGAGGTCAAACTGTTGCTGGAGGTTAAATCCAGGGCCTCACAAATACTCAGTGGCCTCATAACACATACTAAGTTCACACGACAAATGAGCTACAACCCAAGTCTGTGTGTACACTTTAACTGCTTTTATGAGCTAATTGTTTTCACAAGTACCCTATTATAGCCTTTCAATATGAAAACAAAAGCACAGAATGTTGATCTGCATTTTATCTGAAGTAGTAGGTCACTTTTCCTTCATTGATGTGTACTTCAATAATCCTGTGTACTTTGATACAGTATTTTTTAATTTAAAATGCTCAATGTTGATATAACCTTAGAACTAATGACCTGAAAACCCAACCTTTCATTTAGAACTTCATTGTCCTGTTTTCCATGCTGTTTTTAAGCAAAATTATCATTCTGAATATTGCAAAATGTTTATATGTGCTGGTAACAAAAGAAATGTAAATAAAATGCAAATTAAAGAAAAATTAAATTTCATTTTGTCGATAAAATTAGTATATATTATAAAAATATTATTCAATAGTTATTTATAGTTTAGGTATTAGAAATATAAATTGATATACTCTGTGGAAAGAAGTTCTTGTATATTCTAGTCTTGGGTCAGGAAGACAAGGTATAGCATGTACAGCATAATTCATCAGAACACACACACACACACACACACACACACACACACACACACACACACACATACAGAAGTGCTGAGATCAGCAACTGAAAATTGTGGCTTACTCAGATTCCAGCAGCCGGAGCATTTCTGGGGTATTAAGCACTCCTTCAGATGCAAAAAATATGTATGGGATCTTAATCTCCAAGAGAAACCCACCAAATCTATCCAGCAAGGTGTTTCCTAAAGAAGAGAATTATAAAAGTTTACATTTTCTTCTACCACACCTCTCTCTTTTTTAATGCAGGTGTATGTTAAAGAAACTATATAAATGCAACGTTTGTTTTATAAATAGAAATCCGAACAAAGAAAACTGTTTCTTCAAACAGACCAGTTCTGCTCTAATGGAGAACAGGATCCTGGCTTGTCTCCTTACTTTTCAGAGCTGTGTCTGGAACGACGACTTTGAAGGCCAGGAAAGGTATACTCAGCTGCTGGCAGTGCCTGGCCCAGCAAGAGTGTCCCACGTGATTGTACTCCACCACGAGTGAGAAGCTGCTCCAGGGGAAATCTGCTCTGATACTGTGATGGTGCACAACCACACAGGAACTGGTCCTGAAGACAAAAGCAGGTCAAGACAATGGGATTACCCCTATCATTCTTTAACTGGGGCAGTAAAGATGGCTTCCTGTGCTCTCCTGACCTTGCCTACTCAACTGGAAAAGCATCGGCACACTGTGCTCATCTCTCCCGACTCTGTCAATCTCATTCTATCTTTCTTTTGTTGTTTTGTTTATACTTTTTGAGACAGGGTTTCTCTGTGTAGCCCTGGTTGTCTGGAACTCACTATATAGACCAGGCTGGTCCCAAATTCACAGAGATCTGCCTGCCTCTGCCTCCCTGTGCTGGGACTAAAGGCATTCACCTCCATGCCTGGCTTTCAATTTCTATGTGAAGTAAGACAAAATAAAGGCATTTAAAAACCCAACTCTAGGGCTGGAGAGATGGCTCAGATGTTAAGAGCACTGGCTGTTCTTCCAGAGTTCCTGAGTTCAATTCCCAGCAACCACATGGTGGCTCACAACCATCTATAATGAGATCTGCTGTCCTCTTCTGGCCTGCAGGCATACATGCAGGCAGAACTCTGCATACATAAGAAATAAATAAGTGAACCTTTAAAAAAAAAAAAACCCAACTCTAGGTTGCTGTGGGATGTTCTGTATGGCAAATGTGTTGCTAATAAAGCACTGATTGGCCAGTGGCTAGGCAGGAAGTAGGCGGGACTAACAGAATTAAAAGAGCAGGAAGGCAGAAGGAGTGACTGCCTGCCAGCCTGCCAGCCAGCAACCGCTAGGACAAGCAGCATGTGAAGATGCCGGTAAGCTACGAGCCATGTGGCAAGGCATAGATTTATAGAAATGGATTAATTTAAAATATAAGGACAGTTAGCAAGAAGCCTGCCACGGCCATACAGTTTGTAAGCAATATAAGTCTCTGTGTTTACTTGGTTGGGTCTGAGCGGCTGTGGGACTGGCAGGTGAAAGAGATTTATCCTGACTGTGGGCCAGGCAGGAAAACTCTAGCTACAAATGGCGCCCAACGTGGGGCAGTAATTTCCACCTAAAACCTGAGAAAAGATTCTAAAACGGAGCTAAAAACAGCTTCCTAATTATCTCTCTCAAATGAGCAGCAGCTTGCCGGTTTGAGCTACTTGTGGGTTCCTGGCGTGCGTGCTCGACCTGCAGTATGGCGGGAATGAGGCCTCTGCAAGTGGCACACTAAGCTGCGTGGTGGATTTAGCCTTTCCTAGCACAAAACAAAAAGAAGAGGTTTCTGGGCTAAACGCTGCTTTGATAGAAGCATAGACCCACGAAGGCTCCCAGAGCTGGTGGTAAACGTATCACCGCCATGTTGGGAAGCTGAGGTGGGCGGAGCCAGCAGCCACAGCACCTTTTCAGTCTTAGAATGCTGCAGTTTAAAGTAACAGGTTCACAATAAGACAGATTCAGATGGAACAAGACTTTAAATGCTTTAAAATGTGTGTAAAAAAATACGTAGGCTTGAAAGAGACAAAAAAAGGTGATATATAAAGAAATAGATAGTTTTGAAAAATAAAGTCTTTAAAGAGACAGTAAAGGTAGTATAAAATATAAGCCATGTAAAGATGGATATCACACAGAGAATCTGGATTATGTTGTCTTTGGGATTCTTAACTGCAGAGAGATATTTGATTATAAAGGAAGCTAAGTTAAACCAATATGTATATTTTAAAGATACCTTGACTTCAAAATTTGGATGTAAAGATATGTTGCTTTGGAAAGGAAGCTCTGATTTTGTTTCCACAGAAAGCCAGAGGCTATGGATTTGTTCCAGATTAAGATACATCAGGTTTGACCAGCCAAGACCACCTGAAAGGTCTCCGATGACACCATGGCCCAGACGATCCAACATCCAGAACCGTTTCAAGGCAACTGGCTCAGACGATACACCCTCACGGACTACTCCATGATCCTAAAATTTTCTTAGTATCCCCATAAGATACAGCGCCCCCTTCCAGCAGGAAGCAGTAAGAGAAGAAGCTACGCCCAAATTCCCAAATTATGTGTAATTTACTTTAAGGTTAAAACCTTCCTTTTTGAAAAAAAAAAAAAAAGGGGGGAAGTGCTGTGGGATGTTCTGTATGGCAAATGTGTTGCTAATAAAGCACTGATTGGCCAGTGGCTAGGCAGGAAGTAGGCGGGACTAACAGAATTAAAAGAGCAGGAAGGCAGAAGGAGACTGCCTGCCAGCCAGCAACCGCCAGGACAAGCAGCATGTGAAGATGCCGGTAAGCCACGAGCCATGTGGCAAGGCATAGATTTATAGAAATGGATTAATTTAAGATATAAGGACAGTTAGCAAGAAGCCTGCCACGGCCATACAGTTTGTAAGCAATAGAAGTCTCTGTGTTTCCTTGGTTGGGTCTGAGCGGCTGTGGGACTGGCAGGTGAAAGAGATTTGTCCTGACCGTGGGCCAGGCAGGAAAACTCTAGCCACACTAGGTCTATTCTCAGCAGGCCGTCCCCAGGAAGAAAGGAAGCAGACGTGGCAAACCAAGAACCTGAAGGAAACACGGTTATGCTTTAAAAGAGACTTCTTTTTCCTTTCTTCCCTTTTTGTTTTTCCACGAGACAGGCTTTCTCTGTGGAGCCCTGGCTGTCCTGGATCTTGCTCTGTAGCCCAGGCTGGCCTCAACCTCACAGATCTGCCTGCCTCTGCCTCCCAAGTGCTGGGGTTAAAGGCGTGCAATACCACCTGCCCGGCTCCTTACTGAGTCTCTACCACCGCCCCAGTAGTATTTCTGTTCTAACAACAACGATGATGATAATTTGGGGTCTTAAAACAAGACTGAGCTAAATTCTTGGATGCTAATTTTATTAAATAGACATGGCTATGTTGAGAGTTAAAGTGTCCTAAGGCATTTTTCATGAGGAGAGTAAAGCTGTGGACTTCAGACTTTCTTAAAGAGAACTCGGGGAGGAACATCTTCCCAAGTAATAGGGACCAAGGCCAAGGCCACTCCTGGCCAGTGAGCTACAGCACAGCCTAAACTCCAGGGGAAGCTCTCCCTTTCCTGTGGAGCTGTGCCATATATTAAAAATATACAATCTTACCCTTTTAAAACACCAGTAGCTTCCAGAAAATCTTTTCTCTCATTTGAATGTAAAACAGTCAATGTTAAACCTGTTGGGAAAAAAAGGGAGTTTTCTTTCATCAAGATTTTTTTTTTTAGTTTTGGTTATAATTTTTTTCCAGTGCCACAAATTTCACTCCCATAAAAATGAACTAAAATTCTGTAAGCAAGGAAATTATTTGAAATACGATTTTCCAGATTACATTTCTAAGTTTAGTTTATTAGAAAGCTTATAACATAAGCAATATTTCTGGTGTGTATACACGAAGATCATGTCAATTTTTTATGCCAACAAAAACAGTCAAACATTTAATTTTAAAACAGCCATATTAAACACTCATTAGTTGAGTATTTAATCTTATTTTGCCCTAAATCATAGTAATTCTTATTCTTTCTCTAGCCAAAAATGTAAGTACATAACAATATCAGCAAGAGAGTCTATTTCAATGTGATATGAACATGTGTGTGTATGCATTTGTTTACTGTCTACATAAGAAATAGAACTTAATGAGCACCAATCATTCACAATTTTTAACTTTAATTTAAATTTCTTACTAGTATTTAAATAAAATAAAAATTTCAAACACTGTATCCTGCTGTGGGATGTCTTTCTGTATACTGTGAATATATGTTGCTCTGATTGGTTGATAAATAAAGCTGCATTGGCCTATGGCAAGGCAGCTTAGAGGCAGGCAGATATCCAAGCAGACAGACAGGAAGAGAAGGGAAAGGCAGAGAGATGCCAGCTTGCTGCCCAAGGAACAACATGCCGGCAAACTGGTAAGCCATGGAACACGTGGCAAAACACAGATTAATAGAAATGGGTTAATTTAAGTTATAAGAGCTAGCTAGCGAGAAGCTTGCCATGTGCCATGCAATTGGTAAATAATATAAACCTCTGAATAATTATTTTATAAGTGGCTGTGGGACCGCGGGCCAGGTGGCACTGGAGAAAAACTTCCAACTACATTTGGTGCTCACCACTGGGCATTGATCCACATAGACCAAAGAAAGCTTAAAGATTCTGAACGCACAGAAACAGAGCCACACTGGGCTTCATAGTCTCACAGTCTCATGCCAATAGTAGCATAGAGACTCGTCTCCCAACAGCTGTCTGAGAGAGAGCTGGCTGCCAGCCGCCATGAACTAAGCAACATGGAAGATTCCGGCCACAGTACACAGTGGCATCAACAAGCGGCACAGCGCACTGTGTGGCAAATTTACCTTTTGCTAGTACAGATTTAAAAAAGAAGCGGGGGAGGTTTCTGGGTTACACTCTCCTTGACAGAGGCATAAACCCACTGCCTCCCAGAGTTGATGGAGAGCATGGCTCCCAGAGCTGGTCTGGTGGTGAATTACCTCCGCCATGTTGGGAAGCTGAGGTGGGCGGAGCCAGCAACCAGGCTTGCAGTTTCCATCCTAGCCTCTGCAGTTTAAAGCAATGGTCAGAAAATTATTACAGAAACACAGTAAGAATAGATTCAGATGGAATAAAACTCTAAACAGTTTATAGTGTGTGTAAAAATGTATGTAGGCTTGGAAGAGAGAGGAAAGAGAGTATATGTAGTTATATAAAGAAATAGATGTTTTTTAAAATAAAGTCTTTAAAGAGACAGTAAAAGTAATATAAAAAAAATCCACATAAAGATGGAAGTTACACAGAGTCTGGATTATATTGTCTCTGGGATTTTTAACTGCAGAAAGACACTTGATTGTAAAGGCTGCTAAGTTAAACCAATGTATATATTTTAAAGGTATCTTGACTTCAAAATTTATGTCTAAAAATATATTGCTTTGGAAAAGAGGTTCTGCTTTTGTTTCCATAGAAGATGAGAACCTGTGGATTGCTTCCAGGCTAACATGGTTTGATCAGCCAAGACTCCCTGAAAGGTCTCCAATGACACCGTGGCCCAGATGATCCAATATCCAAAATAAACTTCAAGGCAACTGGCTCAGAGAATATAGCCTCACAGACTACTCTAGTCAGGACTTGACCATAATTCTTAATTTTCTCAGGTCCCATAAGATTGCCAGCACCCCCAACCAGCAGGAAGTAGTATGAGAAGCTACGCCCAAATTCCCAAAATATTGTTTATAAATGTTTATTTTTATTTAAAGGGGGTTGATTATAAATACAATCTCTTTGTAAAAAAAGGTGGATATAGATATGATAGGATAAAAGGGTAGATTATTGAATCTACTTTTAAAGTTTGTTTAAAATGTTTAACATTGCTCTATGGATTTTAGTTTATTGATGCAAATTTAAAATTAATTTTTGTTATACTGTATGTATATTTCTACTCTTGTTTAAGGTATATTTATGCAGCTCATTTGAAATTATAATGTATAATTAAGAAATATAGATTACTAATTAGTCATCCATGATAATCAAACTTATAGTCATGTTAGTTAAGTTTTCTAGGTATACACAGATATATTTCAATTAGGTAGGTAGTCTTCAAACACTTTAAAGACTTACAGAATATGGTATTTAAAATGTTTTAAGAGCTCAGACTTCTCTGGACAGTGAGACACGTCTGCTCCTGGCAGCACCCATTTACTTCAAAGAGAAAAATGGGCATCGAAGACACTCCGTATGGAGTTTATCTTCTTGGCACAAAATGGCCATTTGGGCAAGAAACTGATCTTGCCTGGACTGCTTGACAGGATGTTATATAAACTGCACATGCAGGACCCATAGGAAGGTGACCACTGAACTTTGCAAGGTGAGATGGTCCTTCAGGTTCCTGCTTCACAGAAGAAACTGCCAGACATTCTATAGGACACAGAGAGAAGCAATTGAGAGACTCTAGGCCTATAGGCTGAAGAAGGATGCCCCAACATTACACAGAAACTTTGGATGACTGTCCTGTTAGGCAGCTGTCTCTGTCATTTCCAGAATTTTGGAAGCTGCTTACAATGCATTTCCTGTTTACTTAGGTAACATTATATCCTTCTGGGGTCTTTGATGTAGTTGAAGACTAGATAGTTGTAATTTTTCTTGGTTATGATAAAAGATAAATTAGATATGAAACTTTAGACTCATAAATATAGGATAGAATATTTTCTTTAATTTTGCCAAATATGAATGGACTAGATATTGTAATTGTAATTCCTGCTTCATAACTGTTCTATTATATGTAATTTTACTATGTTAAAACCTTCCTTTTTGATTAGACAGAAAAGGGGAAGTGCTGTGGGATATCTTTCTATATGCTGTGAATATGTGTTGCTCTGATTGGTTGATAAAGCTGCACTGGCCTATGGCAAGGCAGCTTAGAGGCAGGCAGAAATCCATGCAGATAGACAGGAAGAGAAAGGAGAGACAGATAGACGCCAGCTTGCTGCCCAAGGAACAACATGTCAGCAGAGCGGTAAGCCACGGAACATGTGGCAAAACATAGATTAATAGAAATGGGTTAATTTAAGTTATAAGAGCTAGCTAGCAACAAGCCTGCCATATGCTATGCAATTGGTAATTAATTTAAGCCTCTGAGTAATTATTTTAAAAGTGGCTGTGGGACCACGGGCCAGGTGGGACTGGAGAAAAACTTCTGACTATAGTTTCCTTACATTCATCTAGCTTATTTTGGGTTGACATAACTAATTAAAGAATGGTTAGACTAAGTCTAAATTAATTCTATAATCTGTTAGTGTACTTCCATAAATTGTAAAGTTCACAAAGTTATTATATAATAATGACATAGTAATGGTTAACCATTATGTGTAATATTACTTGATAACACATAGTTTAGCAGCAATAAAGACAAGTATTATCTTTTTATAGAGATCATAAGGTGACTCACATCATCGAAAGTCTAAATGAGTGTTTTATATTAGCTCTGATCCTAGAAACAAATTAATGACATGGTGAGTGCCTTACTAGATCTTTAAACATGTAGAAAATGAAACCAGATTTTTTTTTCCCCTATCACTAGATATAAAAAAGGGCCCAGCTAGCTCCTGGCTAAGGAGAGTTGTCATTTGAAAGATTCAAACACTTCCAGTTGTACAGTCAAGATTTTTGTGTCAGCAGACAATGCTGAAATGAAGACAGCAAGTATCATAGGCAACTGGGTACTCAGCCTGAAGCCCAGACAAGAGCTGCAACTGTCAATCATTTCCTCACCTCCACATCACATGCTAATACTGTGTAGCACTTTCCTGATTATTTATTTAGTGTGTGTACTTGTGTGTGTAGGTCAGAAACCAACTTGCAGACATTGGTTCTCTCCTTCCATCATGCAGGTAGGAGTTCATATTCATACACACAAATAAATAAAAATCTGAAAGGAAAATAATCAGCTTCCATATGAGAGGAAGCAATGGCTTATGGGAGAAAGTCATGTTTCAGTTATAGAGTGATAGAAACTGCATGTAAGCAATGGGTTCCTAAGCTCAAAGTAGAAAGGGCTGATGGGGGGCATCAGTGAGCAGAGCTGAAGTATACAGTGACATGAGAAAACTGGTTAGATACTATCTCCTCAATTACTACCTATAAGATCTAGTATGCTACATAATCTTTATGAATGTTTTCTTTGTTTATAAAACAGTTGTTAAGCAGCCAGTGTCAATGTAGCAACTAGGAAGTAATCTACAAAACATGACAGTTCTTAATAAAAATACGTATAAGTATTATAGATATATTACAGACTTAGAATCTACATTGGTTTAAAAATTGTTAAATACTGGTGAAAGTTTGAGCAAATGGAGAATCAAACCATTGGTAAAAATCCCACTGAGTCCTAGATTATGAGAAGACAAATTTATGATATTTTACTGTCAATAACAGTTAGATGAATGCATTTGTATAACTTAAAGCATTTACTAAATGAAACATAAGTTAAATGCCCCTACCTTCTATTTTCTTAAGGGTTTTAATAAGCAAATGCTTTTCTCCATCTGTGTCCATTCTTATTATAATCAGTACCTAGACAAAAGTAAGAATTCTGCATGTATTGCTGAATGATTATTCTTTTCTTTTCTTTTCTTTTTTGTGGTACTGGAGGTCAAAGCTAGGGCTCCACACATGCTAGCAAGTGCTCTACCCTGAGATATATCCCCAGCTGGATTATTCTTCCTCACAGTTTTGTTACAGACAATTAGAGCAGAGTTCCCACGTGTGGTAGCCTGTGAACCCAGCAGTAAGGAGGCCTAGGCAGGAGGACCTGGAGGTCAAGGTCAGCCTCTGCTGCACACAGAACCCAGCCTTACAAACAGAAAGGGAACACACAGGTTACAAAGCAAATACTCCTGTTCTAAATTCTGGTAACATCAGACATCAACGGGGAAGTGTTTTGAGGCAGTGCCTTAGTGTTCCTATCTATAATTCCCATGCACAAGTCCTCTCAGCCTGTTTTGTACTGTTCATTTCAACCCCTACAAGTGTGAAATTATTGGAGAAAAGGAGTAGCTGCTGCATTCTTCTCCTTAGCATGCAGTTTCTCTTTTGGAGGGGAGCAGTGGATCAGGTTCAATAGTAAATTTCTCATTTATTGATTTAATTTAATGACCTGTGGAAGTCATTCAAGAAACTATAAAGTCTAGGATAATGGAGTGACGAAGTGGAAAAGGGAAAAAACCCATATAAACTTGTATTCAGATTTAGTGTGACCACTTGTAATTCTTTTCTGCGAGATTAGGTTTAAAGAGGTATTTTGCTTTAAAACTTCATTAATTCAGCTCTCATATAATTGATGTAGGGTATGTGAGAAGATAAAAAAATACATAAGGTATTTTTTATAATATCATGACAGATGAGATTCTAGATTATTACCCCCAAATAAATTATTGTAGTTATATTATGATGTAAATTTCCACGATCTTGTACAAATACCAGGCGGGGAGAACCAATCCCGTGGAGAACCAATCCATGACAATACTTTATAACAGAAATTAAAGCATTTTAAGTTGGAAGGCAATGAATAATGACACAAATCTCCCTTTCTCTGCATCTGAGACTACTGTTATCTTACTTAAGGAGGAAACTGTCAAGAGCCAAACAGCCTATTTTATAACTTCAAAGTTAAATGCATAAAATCATAAATAAGGGGCCCTTATTTATACTAATTACTTTATCTGCTTTAGCTCAATATCCAACCTTAATTTGTTGTTGACTTTGCAACCAGCTTAGTATCTGACATTGCAATTCTTGGATCTTATAGTTGGTTTTAGGCCTTTTTTCCGTAATAAACTGTAAAATTTTCAGCTGTCTCCAAATGTTATCCAAGCAGGAGTCTAACAGACTTTTGTAGATATCTTTTGCATTCGACAAATATCCTGTTAAAGAAAATTAGGGAAAAATTTTAAGCCCTTTAATGTTTTTTACTATAACTCTATGGCAAAAATCACTAAAAGAAAATAGATCTCGTTTTTTGTTTTTTGAGACAGGGTCTCTCTATGTAGCCTGGGCTGTCCTGGAATTCACTACGTAGACCAGGCCATTCTGAAACTCACTATGTAGATCAGGCTGGCCTGGAACTCACAGAGATCTTCCTGCCTTTGCCTCTGCCTACTGAGTACTGGGATTAAAGGTGTGCACTAGGAAATAAATCTTAAATGACAGTTAATAGATCTGGAGAGATGGATCAGTAGTGAAGAGTACCGACTGTTTTTCCAGAGGATAGAGGATCAGTTTTCAGCACCTACATGATAGGTAACAATTGTCTGTAACTTTAGTTCCAGAGGATCTGACGCCTCTTCTGGTCTCCACAGGCAATGCAAAACACCCAAACACAGAAAATAAAAATAAAATAAACAAAATGAAAACAAAAACAGGGACAGTTAACATTTCATTTAGTCCTATTCTGACTTTAATAAAATATGTTGCTGTTTTAATTTAAATTTATACCCAATACATAAGTACTATTAAAAAGTATATATACTTATGGAATACTATGTAATATTTTGATACATGCACATGCTGGGTAATACTGTTTTATTTTTCTTTTATTCTTTTCTTTCTTTTTTTTTTTTTTTTGAGTCATAGTCTCACTGTCTATCCTTGGCTGGTCTGGAATTTGTTATGTAGATCAGGCTGGCCTCACATCACTGAGATACATCTGCCTTTGCCTCCCAAGTAGTTCTGGAATTAACCAGTACAATGCTGAAATTAGATAAACATATCTTCCTTCTCAAACATATAATGTCTTTAAAATTGGGTGAAGTTAAAAAATCAATACATGTCTCTTTTTAAGCTATATAACATTAATTTACTTGTACATATTTCCATACGTTTAATATATCTTATTTTCTCCTGCTTCCTGCTTATTGAGTATTAGTTCATTCTACAAACTTCAGAATCTACACTTACATAGAAATCCTTTTGAAATATTTATTCATTGGAATTTCTTAGTATTTAATTTATGCAACTTTGTACCTGAATTTTGTTTTTTTAATGCACATGACAACCTCATTATTATAAAAACTCAGGGTAAAGTAAATGGTATTTATTCATAATTAATTTGTGCATCTGCCAAAACATTGGAGTCTAAATCATGCACATAGGACAGAGTCTTACTATGTTCTGCAGTTTGGTATCAAATTCCAGGGCTCAAGGGAGCATTTTAGCCTCCCCAAAAGCTGGCATTACAAGCATATCCAACCATACCTATCTACAAAGGGCAACATAAACATGAAAGAACCTAAATCTTGTCCTTGAATGTTCATATTTAGTAAATCTAGATTTTTATCCCAAGAATTTCTTTTTGACAAGCTCACAACCACATGGTGGCTCATAACCATCTCTAGTGGAATCTGATGCCTTCTTTTGGCATAAAGTTGTATATGTAGATAGAACACTCATATACATAAAATTAAAAAAAAGATATTTGGGTAATTAATGAAATGATAACAAAATATTTACTTCTTATTCCATATGTTTTACATGAACATGCATGTTAATTCTTATATTAGTACTGCGAGGCTGACAGGTAACTTTTAGGTTGACTTATTTTTTTGTTTTTGTTTTTAATGATTACTTTTTGTTTATTTTTATGTGCATTGGTGTTTGCCTACATGTATGTCTATGTGAGGGTGTTGGATCCCCTGGAACTATAGCAAGAATCTTAAAAGGTCTTATTAATGAAAATAAACCTGGGGTCAGGTATTGGGGTGAATGCTGGAAGATCAGAGAGACAAAACAGGCCACAGCTAACCTCACCTCACCAATTCCATAGCTAATCCTGTTTCCTCAGACTGGAAGCCTCTGAGTCCTCATCCAAATGGGTCTTAGCTGAACTGCTGCTCAAAAGCCTAAAAGCTTAACCAGGCTCTAGTTCCTGGTCTTTACACCTTAAATACCTTTCTGCTTCCTGCCATCACTTCCTGGGATTAAAGGCATGTGTCACTATGCCTGGCTGTTTCCAGTGTGGCTTTGAACTCACAGAGATCCAGACAGATCTCTGCCTTTGGAATGCTAGGATTAAAGGTGTGTGTGCCACCATTTTCTGGCTTCTATATCTAGTGGCTGTTCTGTTCTCTGACCCCAGATAAGTTTATTAGAGTGCACAATATTTTGGGGAACACAATATCACCACATTTCCCCCTTTTTGTCTAAAATTTAAAAAAGCTTATAACTAATACAAGAAAAACTATATCCAATAAGTATATACAATATATACAGTCAAGAATTACATTAACAATGTCTAGTCCATTAACATTTGACAGATTCACATGAAAAACTCCATTATATATATTAACAATGTCCACTCCAGTAACATTTGATAAACTCAGACAAAAAATTTCATTACTTATCCTATTTAAAACAAGTAGTTCCTTTTTAAAAGTAGATTCAATAATTGACCTTTTTATGTTATCACTGGAACTGGAGTTATAGACAGTTGTGAGCTGTGGGTGCTGGGAACTGAACCATGGTCCTCTGGAAGAACAGCCAGTGCTCTTAACACTCTGAGCCATCTCTCCAACCCCAAGATACCGACTTATGTTTTACCTCCTTTTTCAATTTTTTCAAATCTGATTCTCATTACTGATTCATTGCTGTTGTTTTGTTTGTTAAGACAGGGTTTCTCTGTGTAGCCTTGGCTGTCCTGGGACTCACTCTGCAGACCAAGCTGGTCTTCAATTTACAGAGATTCACCTGTCTCTGCCTCCCGAGTGCTGGGATTAAAGGTGTGTAATACCAACTGCCCTGCTCATTACTGATTCTTTTTTTTTTTTTAAGGAAATTTTATTCACTCTGGAGGGAATGTATGGATGTAAGACAAATTGTTAAATGGTCTTATTAATAAAAACAAAAAAAACCTCAGAGCCAGATATTGGGGTGAAAGCCGAGAGATCAGATGAATAGAACAAGCCACAGCCACAAGTTCTTACCCTAGGAAATCTTCAGCCCAAGAGAGAGCCACTTTCTGTATATTTATGCCTATATACCTTTCTGTGCCCTGCCATCTTACTTCCTCTCTCCTCCTAGCTACATCCTCATTACTGATTCTTAATACTGCTGTCTGGTCTTAACATTTTAAAAAAAGATTGATTATAGGCCAGGCATGGTGGCACACATCTTTAATCCCAGCACTCAGGAGGTGAGGCAGGTGGATCTCTGAGTTTGAGGCTAGCCTGGTCAACAGAGTTTCAGGACAATCAGGGCTACACAGAGAAACTCTGCTTCCTCCAAATTTATTTTTAGTTATCTGTATGTGTATGTTTGGGGGTAAATGCACATGAGTGCCGGTGCTGTGGAGGTCAGAGGCAAGAATCCCACTGGAGTGGCTCAACATGGGGCTGGAAACTGAACTGGGGTCCACTGCAAGAACATATGTACTCTTAAATACTAAGCCATCTCTCCAGGCCCAGAACTAACTTAAAAAACAAATCTAATCCAGTAGCATCTCTTTTCAATCTCTTTTAGCCCCGTATAGTAAGGGCTAAATTATTTTGTATAGCAATAGCTAGTTCTTACTTTTTAAGGCAAAGTTGCAAACACATACTAAGGACCTAAAATGTATATGACAAAATGTCAACTCTCACATTAAAAACCAGCACATAGAGCCGGGCGGTGGTGGCGCATGCCTTTAATCCCAGCACTCGGGAGGCAGAGCCAGGCAGATCTCTGTGAGTTTGAGGCCAGCCTGGTCTCCAAAGCGAGTTCCAGGAAAGGCGCAAAGCTACACAGAGAAACCCTGCCTCGAAAAACAAAAACAAACAAACAAACAAAAAAAAACCAGCACATAATTATGATTATACATTCAGATCTGTATAAAGCCATCAGAACTCTGCAATTCAGACCTAGACTACCAGCATAAACAATATATACATATATACATACATATATATACATATATACATACATATATACACACACATATACATACATATATATAGTTCCAGTCTGGGCTGAGAGTCTTGCTTAGTGATAGATTGCTTATTTAGCATTACAGTATTAAGGGACCCTGAGTTTGATTCTTAGTACTGAAATGTGTATAATATATACCATATATATATATATATCCCATTAATAATTATGACAAAATGTATGTTGATCAGTGTAATAGGCAAGAGGCTACATAATTTTTCAAGAAGTATATCTTTTTCAGAAAAGTAAAGTTATTTCAGATGGGCTATTCAACAAGAAGAAAGCAAAAATAAAAAATTTCCTACCAACCTAATGCTGTCTCCAAGCTGCATGTTAAAAGGACGTCTCTAATTGTTACCAGGAGATGTAAGAGAGCAGCATGCCTGAATGTTATTTCTCTGTCATCAGTTTTACCTATACAAGCAAAAACATAGTTAACACATTAGAGTTTTAGAATATGTATCAAATCTGCTTGATAATAACAGCTAGTATCTATTAGCGAGTGCTTACTATTGTTAGGCTGTGTTAGATAAGCAGGTTAGTTCATCGACTCTCTAGTAATCCTGTCAGGATTACTGTGATCCTCATTAAGGAGGAGGACACAGCTTTAGTGAGGATAAGTGATGCTCAGGATAGCACCAAGCCCAGACAGCTGACTGCCCAGCTCATCCCCTACTGGCAAAGAATATTCAATTATGTTTACTTTTTTTGAAAGAAAAAAAAA
>CABHPP010113128.1:0-21664 GCA_902168425.1 Peromyscus attwateri
AGCAAAGGAAAAGGAAAACCCAGAGAGTGGTGAGACATAAGCCAGCATAAGGAGCCAGGGAGTGCTGCAGACAGAGCATGGAATGCTGTGTCCTGAAGTTTGACCATCTGGAAGCAAAGCTCCCAAGGAGGTGACAAGGAGTGGGATCCAGTGTCCATGTCCAGGGCTTGGCCTTACTAGGGGCAGAGGTACTCTATTTGTTATTACAGGAGGCAAGGTCAAGTAGAGGGCATGGAGTAAACAGTGTGCCTGTTTAAACAGTGGTGGAAGTGTGTTGAAGGTCTTGGCTGGTATTTTCTACCTCATCACTTTTTCTAAATAGTTACATCTAAATATTAAGCATTTTATCATGTTTTAGGCAGCCAAGTATTAGGAAAACAACAATAAATATTACTAGTGTAATCTTGCCCTAAATAACTTCTGGAGATCTTTAATTATTGCAAAAGTAATGACTTTGAAAGATCTGGTCATCATCTACAGAAGGTTCTTTGAGCTGACATGCCTTCAGATCCTGCATCAAAGCCACTCTGCTCAACTATTGAAGAGTATGAAGTGCGTTATCCCCTGCTGATGGCCTTCGACTTCTGCTCCCTGTCACAGTCAAGAACCCTTTAACTAGCTGCCAACAGAGATGCACAAATCTGTGCTCCAGTGGCACACCAGATGTGTAACTGTAGTACGCTGGGCAAGCTGGCTATACAACGATGCAAGCTATCGCTCCCTCCTTACCAGAGGCTGCTCAAGAGGTGAAAGGAACTCTGGGTCTTGAAGGAGCCCAGTCTGCTCCTTTCAGATATGGAGGTCTTAGTCACTGAGAGGTGAAGGGGGTCCAGACCTCCTGCTTCTGCCCTCCCCTTTCCGTGGCTCAACACAGAAGTGATAGGAACCCATTTAACCCCCAATCATGTCTTGTCACTCTACCTCAAAACTCCCCTAGCTTTCCGTCTCCTTCAGTGACAGCTAGTGCCATTACAATATGACACCCTCAACTCTCCACCAACTCTCTCTAGCTTCTCTTCTCTCCCACCGTCTCCCACCTCACTCACTGTCAGCCCCTCTGCTCTCCTTGTCTGTTTCTGCCTCTGAGCCCTTTTTCAGGCTGTTCCTCCTGCAGGGATCTACATGGTTCTTGCTTACATATTCAAGTTTCCGTTCAGGTCTTTGTGTGAGAAGAATCCAGGGAACTGACCCCAGAGCCTCAACACACTAAGCAAGCAGTCTACTACTGACTTGGACCCCCAGACTCTCAAATGTCTTTTTCACATGAGGCCTTTATAATCAACCTGCTCAGAAACCCGAGTCCTCTCCCTCCCAGCCCCCTCTCTTTCTCCCCAGCACCTAGCACTGACCATACGCTCTCCTTTCCGACTCAGCGTTTCTGCAACATGCAGCTGACTCATCCTCTCCATGGGAGTGGGGGGGGGGGATCTGGTTTCCTCAGCGATTTCCTTCAGTGGTCACATGGCATGGCAATACTCTAACTTACTTCTGTATCATGCTTCTCCTACTGGGCATAGTATTCCTCTTCTGCAACATGTTCTGTGGGACAGTCAAAATCAGAAAGGCATTCTTCTGTCACTGCAAATGTTTTACCAAGTTGTCATCAAAATATAAGAAAGTTCCTGTCGGGGAAGTCAAGCCATAGAGACTAAGAAGGCAGCATCAGAGAAAGGGTGAGCACCCGGGAGAACACAACATGGAGGACACCTGAGAAGGAAGGACAACCTTGCTGGTAAACCCTGCAGTCTACAGAGCTGCTGGATGAGTGAGAGTGGAGCATGGACCAGCCTGGAGGACACCCAGCAGCTGCTGCCTGGCTTCACATTAAAGCAGCAACTCTGGGGTGCTGGAGCACTTGGAGATCATCAGCCAAAGAACATGTCTCTAGAGACGCTCTCAGGGAACTATGAAGTCCCAGAGACCCACAAACACCAGGAACACTCTGCTAATACGTGGTTCTTATCTAGGAATCTTTTTGTGGGAGACTTTCTCTCCCTGGTCTCAGAAAAACCCGGCATTAGTTGTCTTTCTTTTTTTTCCCATCACAGTTACTTATTCATTCTTTCCTGGCAAGGCAGGCATGCGCACACATGAAGGTCAGAAGCAGCTTGCAAGAGTCACTTCTCTCCTTCTACCATGTGGGGATCAGCTGGGGTTGTCAGGTGGCCAGCTGCTCTACCTACGGAGCCATCTCTCCAGCCCTGGTATGGTTTCCTTCCACACTTGCAAGCAGTGCTGAAAACCCATCCAGGGAAGGAGATGCAAACATCAAGACAGCGTAAAATACATGTAAATGCGGCAAAGAGGAATGGGACTGGGGCAGCACATCAGGAAACAGTCCCGTCCACCTTAGTGCTCTCTCCTCACAGGCTTTCCGTCTCACACCCGCTCTCTCACCGCAACCTGCCAGGATTGTAAACTCTGAGGGCACAGCTGAGTCTGAGCTCCCGATTGGGAACGAAACATGGAGCTAAACCTCCATGTTTAGTTGCGAGGGCAAACGTACAATTCTGTTTCCATGACTTCATCCCGGTTCTTAACAAACTCACTCTTTTAATGAAGCCTTTCTTTGTTTAGCCAGGAAGTCCAAACATAACACTCCAGATGATTTACCAGTTTCTTCTAGCATGCCAAAGCATGTTACTGCCCTGCTCATCATGTTTAAAGACTATCCATGGGCTTGGGGTGAACCCCAGCCTTCTCAACACACCTGGAGGAGAGTCTATTAGATTCTGAAAGACTCTCCTCACCCTTGAACTTGAGTACCTTACAGTTCCCTAGAGTGACCTACTCTTCCACATTTCCAATGACCACTGCCTGGAACACCCTTCCCTCTAACCTAGCTAATTTCTTGTTCCTCAGCCCAGTAGCCTCTCTTCCATGAATTCACCCTTTCACTGAGTCTACAAATACACAGCACACAGGCACTCTTGGTCCCATGAGTATAATGCTGACCCTCTTGCTCCCGTGTCTCCATAGCTGGCCCCTGTATAACTGTTACGACAGCAGCTGTATTAACAAGTGGCAAAAGGCTATCTGTAGCAAAGGCTATCACTATCTTGGTGGTTTCAGTCCCAGATTGGTGCCTGAACCTCAACATCTGCTCAACGGATGACTTCTGACTAAACAGCCTGAGCTTGTGTCTACTGCGGGGCATGGTGGAGATGGCAGCGTAGACAGCAAAGAGCCTGGACTGCTTGTCTGCCTTTGGACACCTGACTTGCCAACTCTGTGCATGAGTTTCATCTTGAAAGTGGAGATAATTCTAGTTGCTGTCAGTCGGCGTATTCAGAAGAGTCAACGGGTAGATGTAAAGCTTAGCCCAGGGCTGGGTGCCTGGAAGGGACTCAGCAATTGCTGGCTGCTGTCATCAGAATAAAGGGCGATAAAGAGACACAGGTAAAGACTTAGGAAAGTATTAATGCCATCTTTCCACCTGCCAAACAAACAAGCCCCTAACATGGAGACAGCATTGGATACTAGGGGTGGGTGGAGAGCTTCTGGGTATGTTTCCTTCCTCTGAGTTCACAGAACACTCTGTGCTGGCCCAATGGTGAGAAACTGACATAAGGAAATGGGTAAATGTAGGACCCTGGCTTACAGCAGGAGCTTCTGACTACTTAAGAAATGTACATATTTCTATCTCAAGACACACTGGAAGGGAAGCCCTTCTGAGTACCACAGAGGCCAGAATGGGAGCCAGTGCCTTCCCTCCCTCTGTCAAGCCCCTCAACATAGACTGCAGACATTGCCCAGAAGCTGTGGTGCATCAAGATTCGGATTCCCTCTGAGGCTTCCTGGCATGCTCTAACCTCCTTCTCTGCCAGGAACCTTTCTTAATTATTGGTGACCTTGTTCTCTGAGCTCCAGGCATTCTTGAGTAATGGGAACTTTGCCTGGAGTCATCTCAAGTACCAAGCATCCTTTACCCCTTGGGCCCCTGAGCTCTAAACATTTTTCTGACTGACATGCTGGGGGAAAAGACCTGGGGCTCAGCTACTATAAAACATCATACAGTACCCTAGGCTCTTGGAAGCAGGAGGCCCAATTTCCCTCACTGAAGTACTTAATTTCACACACTTCTGTTTTCATTAGGCATTCCTGCTGCTCAAACCCTCACCCCATGTTACTTTTACTTATGGCCTTGGAATGACTTAAATTGACCTAGGTGATTAATATTTAAATCTAGGAAGACTGACAAGGACATCTGACCATGGAGTCATTTTCAGTGCCTAATGAAAATAATTTGCATTTCAGATTCATAGAGCTCTTAGTGTTTGAAGTTCCTCCAAAACACACTCAAAATCAAGAGACTTATCCAATGTCCCACTGCCAGTGAACAGCCAGGCGAGAACTTGAGCCCAGTGTTTGCTGAATCCCAGACAGTAACCTGCCATTCTCCTTAAGTCTAGCTAGAAGCAAGCCTACTATGACATTGGTCATTTTAATCTTGGGGAAGAGAAAATAAAAATAAATAAATACACAAATCCACATTTTTCCCCAGCCTGTAAATGGGTTTTCTAATAACACTTTTAAATAGACAGATAAAAGTCTATTTCTGTGTTAAGAAGCTTATGATCCACTGAATTGCTGCCCAAAGTTTGGTAGGGTAAGTTGAGACGTGGCTCTGTTAAGAGAAAAATAAGCAGGGGCCGTGAGAAGTCTTGTACACAGACCTGCAGGGGTAGGGGCATTTCTCACTGTGGGAACTCCAATTCAATCTTCAACCAAGATAGGACTCTTCTACAGACAGCTGCTCTGACTGCTTTTGGCTTTGGAAAAATATTTCAATTCCTTTTATTTGATGGGATCGAAACAGCCCCCGGGCAGAGTCCCTGAGGACTGAAGGCAATCAGCCCCTCACTCCTCATGTGCTCTGAGGTGGGTTGGAGACCAAGGTAGCCACACTCTGGAGGACAGAGCCGCCACCATCATCCACTGCCAACATCATCTTTGATTCCAGGCATTTTCAGCAGCTGAGTCCTCAAAGAGGCCCGTTTTGTAATATGGGCAGCTGTCAGTGGGCTTGTTATGCAGTCTGGGGAAAAGCAAGAGGAATACATGCAAATGTCCAGGGCAGAACCATTGGAGTCTGTTGTGGGGACCATTCTGCTGATGTATGGGGATGGTGGGGAACCACAGGGAGTTCCGACAGTCTACCTTTGGTGTGTGGCTTTGCCTTGGGGCTATGATACACACACTGCAGGTGTCAAAGAAAGAAGTGAAGGAACATCACATGACTTGTTGAAGAGGTGAAGGGTTGAAATTTGAAAGGGCAACATGAAACTGAAAGTCCATCAGAGGAGCTGCAGGCATGTGGTGATCTCTTGTGATTGTCTGCCAGAGGAGTCAGGAATGTGAGGAGTACCGGGCGGGCAACGGGAGCCAGTGAGAGTGGGACGATAAGGATGCCAGCCTGGGGTGTGACATTCCGGCACCAGCCGGATATTCACTAGCTGCAGTTTCTCTGCATGGTGGGAATTTCATCTTAAAACTCTTAACTAGCCAGGCAGTGGTGGCGCACACCTTTAATCCCAGCACTCGGGAGGCAGGCAGATCTCTGTGAGTTTGAGGCCAGCCTGGTCTACAAAGTAGGTCCAGGACAGCCAGGGCTAGACAAGAAACCCTGTCTCAAATAAACAAACAAAAACCTCTTAACTAAAAGCAGGAATAGATTCACCTGGGAATGTTTACAAGGTGGCCACAGTACTAAACAGTGACAGGTCTAGACATCTATACACCAAAGCAGTGGCATAGGCCAGCATTTCTCAACCTGTGGGTCATGACCTTTTGGGGTGTCGAACAACCCTTTCACAGGGGTCGCCTAAGACCATCGGAAAACACAAATATTTACATTACGATTGATAACAGTAGAAAATTACAGTTATGGAGTAACAATGAAAATAATTTTGTGGTTGGGGTTCACCACAACATGAGGAACTGTAAAAGGGTCACAGCATTAGGAAGGTTGAGAACTGCTGCCTAGGCCATCTCACAGGGCTGTCTTGGGAGAAGGGTGGAGGAGCCTGTAACGTTTCAATTATATACCTCTACCTCTACACTGCTTACTGTGTAACAATGAAGATAGATTTCTTTAAAGTCCAATTCGTTATTTAATTACTAATTAAAAGTGGGAAAATCCAGTAACCTTAAGCTTAAACTCACTGAAACAACCACAGAGACAGAGGACTCTGTAACTTGGGTTAACTGAATTCCACATCACATGTGGGACCTTCAGAAATTCCTCAACCTCAGCTCCTCGCATTCCTAATTTATAACTACTCCACATTAAAGTGTGGGTTCCTGCAGCCTTATCTCCCATACACTGCCTCCAAAGTCTGGCCGTGGATGGGGACCCTCTCCTCACTTTCAGAGACGGTTATCTCATAATGTCAGGGACAGAGGCATGTCTTCTCCCAGGGGTCTGTCTTTGAAGGTGTTTCCATCTCTGTCTCCAGCTGTCACACAGCTGACATTTTCGTTTCTACCTAGTTCCCTTGGCGCCTGCCAGGGAAACTGAAGATGGGCCTGGCCTTCTCCCACAGGGATGATCTGGTCGGAATGCAAGGAAATCTGGGAAGAGGGGCCGCGGGAGTACGTGCTGCACCTGTGGAACCTACTGGATTTCGGCATGCTCTCCATCTTCGTGGCTTCCTTCACCGCGAGGTTCATGGCCTTCCTTAAGGCCAGCGAGGCCCAGCTGTACGTGGACCAGTACGTGCAGGACGTAACGCTGCACAACGCCTCCCTTCCGCCGGAAGTGGCATACTTCACCTACGGTGAGTTCCAGGGGCAGCATTTTGGGTGGGTCTGGGCGGGCTCTGGGATGGGAGTGTGCCAATCGCTTTGCCTGGTCCCAGGACCTGGGATTTGGAACCTGGCAGGTCAGAGCCCACGGGTGCGCCAAGTTCTCTGTGCCTACAGCGCTTACAGAATGTGGAATTAATTTGTGACTTAGAAATGGTTCTTTTGTGTTTGGAAGAGTGCGTTTGTTTGGGAGGGGTTCTTGGAGCATTTCTGTAGATTTTTTATTTTGATTTTGAAGAAGAATCCTTTTTTTCCCCCTGACGTGAGGAACATATATACTGAAATTTTTCCGTCCATATTGGATACTCTGTTCTGCACAAAGGTATGTCCTGTTTTAATTCAGCATTCTTTCTCAGGGTGAGATAGGTTCTTAAAAGAGGCAGTCATACATTGATCATACGAGTTTGAAACGGGTTTCATGGGAGTTGGTGACACTTAAGGCTGCTGCCTCCAAGAATCCTGAGGTCTACAGAGAGCTCCACTCAGGTGACGCTGGCATTCTTGACTGCCCTGCAGAAAATAATTTCAGAGTGAGCCAGTATGGGTGAAAGTTGGAGTTTATTTAGACGAGATTTTTGTAAGTGACCCTACTTGAGCCCATTGGCTCACCCCTCCCCCAAAGACATGAAAGTAGAAGAGGGACTAGTTTGGGGGTGGGCGTCAGCGGGAGGAGAAGAGGGGCTAGTTTGGAGGGGTGGGCGTCAGCGGGAGGAGAAGAGGGACTAGTTTGGGGGTGGGCGTCAGCGGGAGTGAGAGGAAAGCAAAAGACGTAGCTGAGTGAATGTGATCAAAGTACATACGTGTATAAAATAACAGCACGGGGCCCACTGTTAGGTATAATTCATATGCTAATAATTATTTTTTAAAGAAGAGATTGTAACATAGTTCTTGAGTATGAGCATTAAGGGAGAGAGAATGAAAAGAAAAATATCAGGCATCCAAGTGTGGGTGTGAGATTCTCAAAAGAGTTGCTTTTCTTTACAATAGCTTTGTGTGTGTGTGTGTATGTGTGTGTGTGTGTACCACGTGTGTGCATACAAGTGTGCACGCGTACACACACACACACACACACACACACACACACACACAGAGTTTTGAAGTTGTATTTGGAAGGGTTGCTAACGAGCATAAACAAGTCCTAGGCTGGCTCCTGTGATGTGTGGGATGGCATTACAGCTGCTAAGGTAAAACTGTAGGTCACAGAGTTGCATACTGGAATTAAAATATTTTCTACTATAACTTTAGAGTCTTGTTTGTGAGAGTCCCAGATATTTGCAGGTTTATACCTTGGAAAGGAATAAGGCAGTGCTCAGAGGTCCTATACAACATTGCTATTTTAGCATTTGTTGTTTAGAAATGTATTTGTTTAGAAAGAATGTAGGCAACCTCCACAGCCAATTTTAAAAATATTTTGTTAATTCTTTGAGAATGTTAACAATGCATTTTGATCATATTCTCCCCAAGCCTGTCTCCCTAACTCCTCCCTGATCTACTCCTGTCTCCCCCCAAGTTTGGTTCCTTTGCTTTAAAAAAAAAACAAAAACAAAAGACATCGGCTCCAGTTTGTGCTGCCCATGTATTCCTGGAGCATGGTCAGCCTTCTGAGAGCCTCGTCCTTAAAGAGACTGGACTCTCCCTCCCAGAAGCTATCAACTCTCCGTAACGCCTCAGCTAAGTGTGGAGGCTCCTGAACCCTTTCCCTCCATGCTAGAATGCTGACTGGCCTGAACTTGTGCAAATCATACACAGGCAGCTATAGCCATACTTAATGACTTTTTGGTTTTGTTTTATTGAAAGAATTTTTTCCACACAATACATTCTGATCATGATCTCCCTCCTCTCTTATCTCTCCCAGGTCCTCCCCACCACCCCACTGGTTCAACTCCAGGCCTTCTTTCTGTCTCTCTTTAGAAAACAAACAGGCAAATAAAAAAACAATCAAACCAGAATGAAATGAACAGGAGAAAAAAAAAAAAAAAACAAAGAAAGAGCACAAGAAACATATACCCATGCAGACACACACACACACACACACACACACACACACACAACAAATCCATAAAAACATAGAATCAGAAACTGTACTTAAACAAAAGACCCATAAGGGTAAAAAGAAGACCAAACAAAGTGTTAGGAGACAAAACATCTTCAAAAGTGCCATTGAACACTGAGTTTGTCTTGTGCTGGCATCTACTGCTGGGCATGGGGCCTCCCTTAACTGTAGCTTGTATACCCAGTGAGACTCCACTGGGAAAAACTGGCTTTTCCCTTGTCAATTGGAGATAGCTTCTGGGTTAGGTAGGGGGGCTCTAATCTAGTTCCCCTCCCAGCACTGGGACTCCATCTGGCTTGGACCTGTGCAGGCCCTGTGCATGCTGCCACAGTCTCTATCAAAGGCTAAACAACTAACATCCACATATAAGAGAATACATACCATATTTGTCTTTTTGGATGTATGTTACCTCACTCTGCATAATTTTTTTCTAACTCCATCCATTTATTTGCAAATTTCATTATTTTGTTCTTTTAACAGCTGAGTAATATTCCATTGTGTAAATGTACCACATTTTCTTTATCCATTCATCTATTGAGGGACAGCTAGGCTGTTCACAATTTCTGGCTACTATAAATAGCACAACAATGATTATGGTTGAGCAAGTGTCTCTGAGGTAGGATGGAGCACCCTTTGGGTATATGCCCAAGAGTGGTATAGCTGGGTCTTGAGGGAGATTGATCCTCAATTTTCTGAGGAATCTCCATATTGATTTCCATAGTGGCTGTACAAGTTGACACTCCCACCAGCAATGGAGGAGTGCTCCCCTTCCCCTACATCCTTGTCAGCATTGAGCCATCATTCGTTTTATTGATCTTGGCCATTCTCACAGGTAGAAGATGAAATCTCGGAGTCGATTTGATTTGCATTCCCCTAATGACTAAGGATGTTGAACATTTAAGTGTTTCTATCATTTGTGTTTCATCTTTTGAGAACTCTTTGGGTACTTGGGTACCTCATTTTTTTTTTTTTTTTTGTTATTTTGTTTTGTTTTTCGAGACAGGTTTTCTCTGTGGTGGCTGTCCTAGAACTCACTCTGTAGACCAGGCTGGCCTCAAACTCACGGAGATTTGCCTGACTCTGTCTCCTGAGTGCTGAGATTAAAGGTGTGCACCACCACCACCAGGCTGAGTACCCCATTTTTAGTTGGGTTATTTGTTTTCTTAATGTTCAGTTGTTTTTAGTTCTTTATATATTTTAGATGTTAACTCTAGGTGGATTGTTCTGTACCATCAGCCAGCTCCCAAATAACCACATGGTGACTTCTTATTATGAAGGCTCAGCCAATAGCTTAGGCTTGTTTCTAACTAGCTCTTATAACTTAAATTAACCAATTTCTATTAATCTCTGTGCTGCCTCAAGGCTCATTTACCTCATCTATGGACTGTCCATCATGCTTTCCTGCTTCCTCTATGTCTCCTTGTGTCTCTGCCCTTCTTCCCAGCATCCTCAGTGCCTGGAAATCCTGCCTTGCTATTGGCTATTTAGCTTTTTATTAAACCAATCACAGTGACATATCCTCACACAATGTAAAGGAATATTCCACAAAATTGACTCTCTATCAGATGCATAATTGGTAAAGATCATTTTCTATTCTGTAGTCTGCTGCTTTGACCAAATGATGACATCCTTTGCCATACAGAAGCTTTTCAGCTTCATGAGGTACCATTTATTAATTATTGATCTTAGTGCCTGTACTAACAGTGTTCTGATCAGAAAGTCTTTTCCTATGAGTTCAAGACTATACCCCACTTTTTCTTCTATCAGATTCAGGGTATTTAGTCTTATGTCAGCATTCCTAATATTTTAATTGTGCTGAAATTCTTGACTCTCAGATTTTAACTAGACCCCACAGTGAGGGGTTCTTTTCCCTTCCTTTGTCCTATTAAAGTTTTCCGTCTTTCTATCTTACCTCAGTAAGGCTCTTATTACAAAAAAGACAATATTGTTTTGTGTAAGAGAAAATTCTGGCCTCCAGTGAGTTGAAAACCACAGCCTGTGAATTTTTTCATTTTACTTTTGTGTGTATGGATGATTTGCATACATGTGTGTCTGCACCCACATGCACACCTGGTGCCAGCAGAGGCCAGAAGGGGGCATTGGACCCCCTTGAACTGGACTCACAGGACGTTGAGAGCTATCATGTGGATGCTGGAAATCGAGTCTGGAAGAGCGCTGCTCCTAACCACTAAGCCATCTCTCCAGCCCTCTGTTAGCTAAGTTTCTCCCCAAGCTTTGAAATTAGAAAGACCTGGAGTCAAATCCTAGTTCTAGAGACCACTTTTTGGTTTATTTAACTTTCATGTCTCCACTGTCTCATGTGTAAGAGGAGGGTAACGCATATGTCAAAAGGTCTGTTTTGGATTAAATAAAATAATGCAGATTGAAGATGTTTGCATTATCCATGAAAATAGTAAAAGCTCACTAAATAGTAGCAGTTATTATCAATACTACCTCTTTGGCCCTTTTTTTAAAATCTCAAACACTGTACTCCATGTTATAAAAGAGAATGACAGGGTGAGGCTTAGCAGTCTGGTGGTGGTGGTGCCGGTGGTGGTGGTGCCGGTGGTGGTGGTGGTGGTGGTGGTGGTGGTTAAAAGGTTCCTTAGTAAGTACTAATTAGTGGCACATCATTTAAAGGATTTGAATGTAATGTGTTCTTCCTGATAGATAAAAACAAATGGCCCTTGTAAACATAGAACATCCATGGTCAGGTACAGCCATGATCTTTATTGAACTGAATACATGGTACAAATGTAAAAGATGAGCAGGCTTGTGTTACAGCCATTGCTTCCTGGCCCCTGCTTCCAGCATTTGTTAATGTAACAAAGTCAGATTTCCTTGAATGGCTTATGATCCCTGCTCTGTGCTGCTTGCTTTCCTTCAGGAAAGATGGGCGCACTCTTCTTACTGTCACGGTACAGGCTGCAGAACTGTCCCCGTGTTGACGTCTATTCCTTTGTGAATTGTATCAGGTCCAGGCTCAGGTCGCAGCACATCATTGTCCTTGCCTTTTCCGGTTCACCTTGGGCCCTTCTAAATATTCCGGAGCATTTTTTTTTTTTTTTTTTTTTTTTTTTTTTTTGCGCGCATGTGCTCCAGCTTTGGGCGCCGAGCACCCTCTTGTGGCGAGACTTGGAGGTGAGCCTTCCAACCGGTTCAGCATCAAAAAAAGTAGGCCCCAAGGTTTTTTCAGGCTTTGAAAAGCCTTTTTTCTGGTGGAAACAGCTCCAAGATGAAAGTCCCTTTGTCTGAATCACACGGTGCGGCTTGTTTTATGCCCACCCATCACTACAGCCCTGACAAGCCCATTCAGGCAGAATGTCCACACCGGAAGTCCAGCCTCGGCCTCCAGAACAGACAGACTCTACTAGGAGCAGTTATCACCGAGGTTGAAGATGATGCATTGTAGTTGGCATTTTAACAAAAGAATTCATTTTTGTGTCTGTTTAACAGAAGAATCTACTTCCTATTTCATAACACTCAAATGTGTTTTTTATTCATAGAGGGCAGCAGATCTTTTAGAAAACACATACTTGGTTCTCTTGATTTGCCCTTCATGGGCTTCTGAATTCTGACCTTGGTAAGAACATAGAGTCTATGTTAATGCATTCCAAATGTAATTTGGAAAGTGCTACATGAAACTTGGTGGCACAGCTTCGCTTACTAAAGGTTTCTATTATAATTATTTAGTAGTCTAGCTTTGAAAATAAAGAATAAAATTCCTCCCCCTCCATCTCCCTTGGGGTGCCAAGAAGTGCCATGTAATATGCTTTCTATTTGCACTTACCGGCTCTGAAAAGGACCCCATACCCCTAAATCCAATCTTCAAAATGGCAATAGTAATATCTGCTCTACGGGGCTGTTGTGAAAATCACAGCTAATTTAGTGTGAGGGCTAATTTAAGTTTGTCGATGTTTCTCATTTAGCTTCATTCAGCAGTTCTCAACAGGGATGCTCTTGGCTTTGTCAGCAGGGCCGTTTTCGCTGTGTGGTGCAGTCTGGGACGTTGTGGGATGTTCAGCATCTGAGGGGTGCTCCTCCCCAGTCACTGTGACAAGCAGGCACCTTCCCAGGAGGGAGGTACTGCCCTCACCTGAGACTCACCTAGTAGGTAGCGGGTCCGCCATGGATGCTGTTCCTTAGACTTTAGGCCTGCAGTAGTGCAGCAGGGGCCCAGTGCAGATTCACTCTGCTACAGGAATGCTTGAAAGGCAGCTCAGACCTCAGGACTCACCAGTAAACCCCAGCAGAGTCCCTCCAGTACTGTTGTGGCAAATCCCTGTGAATGGTCACCACCTTTGAGACCCTTGCTCAGTCAGGAAGAAAACCTGTCAGCACACACCTTCTGGGGAAGGTGGTGAAGAACAAGATTATGTTCTCAGGCAAACCCTCTGATTCTTGGTCCCCAGAGGAGCTTATTTGCTCTGGCTTGTGGCTATCTGAACTTGTGGTTGGAAGAGTCACCTCACAGACCTTTACCAGTGCCTGCTGTGTACCAGACCCTGTTCCGAGCTCTTTGCATGTGTGGCTCAAAGGCCACAGTGATTAAGGCTTATGAGATTGTCTGTCATGATCACAGGGGACAGTGTGGCTCAAGAGAGCCAGTTGACTGATTCTGGCCCACGTTCCTCTCCACTGCCTCCTCGGGCTTCCCCGGTGAGTGGCTCGGCTCCTGTGTGGAGGAGGGAAGCTGAATGGTAAGCACTGTGACGTATGTCTTAGGAGACGTGCAGAGGACACCATGGGAGCTCACAGGGGCACAGGAATCCCACTCAGCCTGCAGGAGGCCCAGGCAGCTTGAATCTTGAAGGATGGTTGGAATGAATCAGACCTGAAGTAAAGGAAGTGTGTTCCAGGCGCGTGAGCATCTTCTGTGTGGTGGGACTATGTAAGAGCAGAGAGGACCGGAGAATGGAGAGTGCTAAAGGCACCTAACCGGGTCTGGAGAAAGACTGGGCAGTTAAGAGCGCTTGCTTCAAAAGGACCTGAGCTCAGCTTCCAGCACCGTGTCAGGTAGTTTCACAACCCCCTCTAACTCCGACCAGAGGGTTCCGAAGCCCTCTACTCTTCTTGGGTACCTGCGCACAGAGACATAAAATAGTAAAAACAAAGTTTTAGAGACGCCTAACTGGGTGCTCTTCCAGAGCAGATCCCATCCCCCGGGGAGTAACCCAGTTTGTTTTCTTTCAGCCAGGGACAAGTGGTGGCCTTCAGACCCCCAGATCATCTCAGAAGGGCTGTACGCCATCGCCGTCGTGCTCAGCTTCTCTCGAATCGCCTACATCCTGCCAGCCAACGAGAGCTTCGGGCCCTTGCAGATCTCCCTGGGAAGGACTGTGAAAGACATCTTCAAGTTCATGGTCATTTTTATCATGGTGTTTGTGGCCTTCATGATCGGAATGTTCAACCTGTACTCCTACTACCGAGGTGCAAAGTACAACCCAGCGTTTACAACGTGAGTATCCCGGCACTCTCCCTCCCCGAGGGGAGAACCTCTTGCCAGCGGTTTCTTGAAGAACTCAGGTTTCCTTGAGGTTAATGTGAGTTTCATTCTCAGTGGTTTAAGGTTTAGGTTCTGAAATCAGAAGAACAAAGGAGTTAAGTTCTCACTTTGCCACTGTGTAGCTCTGGCTGCCCCAGAAACTCCTGATGTAGATGAGGCTGGCCTTGAACTCACAGAGATCTACCTGCTTCTGCCTACTGAGTGCTGATATTAAAGACATGAGCCCTACCCAGCCATTTCTTCATTTTTAAAATGGGGATTTACTAGTTGCTTTTCTGTTACCCTGATAAAATACCATGACCAAAAGCAACTTAAATAAGAAACTGACTTTATTTGGGTTCCAGTTTCAAGTGGGGGGTCCATAATTGCAGGAGAGGCAGATGGATCAGTAAACTAAGAGGTCACATCTTCAGCCACAAACAGGAGTGGAGAAAAAGAGAACTGGAAGTAGGGTGGGGCTGTGAACTCTCAAAGCCCACCCCCAGTGATGGACTTCCTTCAGCAAGGCTACACCACCACCTCCCCACACAGTGCCACCACTGGGGACCATCTGAGCCCCTGAGGGACATTTCTCATACAAACCACCACAAGGGGAAATAATAATAATGCCTGCTTCATGATGATAGTGTGAGGTTTCAGTGGGATGGGGTAACCGAGAAAACATGCAGTACATGGCTGGAGAGGTCTTACCATTTATGATTATTATAGCAACATACTTAACCTGTATTACTTAAGAACAGAACCTGGACAAAACCCGCATGCCAACATGCCATTAGATCCAGAGACTTATAATCCAGGGGAAGTGAGCCAGAGGTAAAAGGAAGTGGGGAGAGGGCGAGCAGGGTGAGCTGAGTGTAGTGAATGGATATGGTGGAGCCAAGTTCACACCCTGACAGACATTCCTAGTAATGACCATTAGCCAAGTTGTTGGGTGTATCTGAGCTCTTGTGTCCACAAATGTGCCAACACAAAAACCACAGCTCTTGTCTTAAAGGGAATAAGAGACAGTTTATTCCAGAGCCATTTTAAGTGACCATGGCCCAGGAACACAGATTTAGGTTACCCCACATTCCATGTTTCTACGTGGAAGCAGTTTCATGGAGGTGTATAGTTTTACAGACCAATCAAAATAAGTTTAAAATACATTGGTAGGTACATCAGAGAGGCGAGTACAGTGAGATGGGGCAAGGTTCTCTACAGGCTCACATGCTAAGCTCTGGATTGGCAGAGGCTGGTGGTCTGCTAAGTTAATGATAGTAAAAGGTTTGTTGTTTTTTTTTCTATTGTCACAAGATGTTTGTCCTGGCACCTTTGTGTGGACAAAGAATGGCTGTTCTGGAGGGCCAGAACTAGCCCAAGATAAGGTAACAGCCTTTGGACCTGCAGTAGTCCAATCTTGGCACAGAACTGAAATTCTAATCAGCCACTAAGTCTCCACAGACACAGCTTCTTCCCAGGGGTTCTTGTTCACATCTGTAAAGAGGGAAATGAGAGTTGCCCACCTTACTCAGAAGTACCTTCACCCTCCATGGACAGCTGAGGTATTTCATGCAAAGTGTCTGGGCACAGTATCTCCAGTCACGGATAGGTCTTTCTCCAGACCTATCAGTTCTAGAACTTGCCTTCATCAACCTTGGCCAGAATCTTGTAGCATCTGGGACCAAGAGCATTAAGAACCTCCTGAGACATGTCCCTAGGAAGGCCTGAGTAGCTGACATTTCAGTTTGCCAGTCACTGGAAACGACTGGTCCTCTGAGCAATCCCCCACCTTGTAGCAAGGCCTCAGCTGGCTCTGCTTCTGGAGAAATCACTCATCAAGGGGAGATAATGTATCTAAGAAAAAGTGGTTGGATCACCATACTGCTTACCTCAGAACTATGGGTTGCCCTGCCTGCTCAGCTGAGCAGCCCCGCATGCTACTGACTCACAGGGGTGAAGTGACCACAGAGAGTACATGCCAGGCCCAGTACTGAGGAACAACGGACACCTGAGTGTTGTAGGCTGTGTTAGAGCATCAGCACCCAGGGGTCAGAAAGACTAGCTCTCCACCTGCTCCTAGCTGGGACTCACTATGCAGCCTTAGGCAGGTCCTGGATTGCTGCAGCTCTGACAGAAGAGGTGCAAAGAAGGGAACCTCACGGGACTATTGTTAGGATCCAGACAGAAGCAAGGGGTGCAGTACCTAAAGCCTCCAGTGATTGGCAGTGACAGTGATGGGTATGGGACGGAGCTGGCACTGTTGGGCCTTCTCTGGGCAGTGGCCTAGCTGACAGACTGGCCTCCAGCACATGATGTAGTCAATCAGACTGTTTTTATTTCTCTATTGAAGGAATAGAATAAGCCTGAATCACCCCAAAACAAATTTGCCCTGAATGTTCTGGGAGTGTATGTAGAGGATTGGCAGGATTGGAGGACGACAGGACAGGATATAGAGGCATCTAATCAGCAGGAGCCATATTGTCAACAGATGTGGGGAAGATGTCAGCCAAGAAGCAAGGGCTCTGTGTTTCCAGCCTAGCACAGGGCCATGCTCAGAATATTTACCCATCAAATGCTTCATGATCAAGAATGGGGAATGAACAGGAGCAATAAATCCAGATTCAAGGCAGCCTAGTAAGCCACTGGCCAGGTTATCTACAGTTGGGACATCTGTGTTGTCTTTGTCACACTGGCTATCCTGGCAGCCCCTCTCCCCTCCCCTGATCAAGTCCACAGAAATGTGAAAAAGGCCAGGGCTAAGAATGGGGCTGGTCCAGCCACAGTTCTCAGCTAAGTGCAGCACAGCCAATTGACAGATGGAGTTACGGCAGGTTGCCTGAGCTGGAGTCAGATCATGGAATCAGGGTGAAAGGTAGAATCTGGAAGGAAAGATAGTCAGTCCACTCCCATGTGCCGGGCACCAGAGACCAAGGCCAAACCCGCAATGACCCCAGGCCTTCCAGTGTGGGGATGAGGAGCGAGCGGCACAGCAAACACGGTGAAGAAAGGACAGAAAACCCTTCACCTTGGCAGTTCCTGAAATGGGATGTGTAGCTGTGAGTGGGGTTTGATTGAATGGGAAAAGTCAATAGAGTAGTGAAGCAGAAAGAGGAAAGAATGGATTTTTGTAAATGTCATCTCTTACCATTTGACTGCTTGCTGAAGCATGTCGCCCCCAAGAGATCAGCCTTGGCATTAAAAATGCCACAAGGGAATAAAGGAGGCATGTGTGTTTGGGGACTCAAGGTTGTGTTAGTGTTGCTATTCTGGTGCTAAAGTTCGAAACTCCAGGGGAGTGCATGCTGCTCCAAAGCAGGCACCCCCAGACCGCCCACCCAGCTGGGTCTTTCCTCTGCACCCCCCACATACATACACACAGGAAGTTCTTCCTATGGATTCTGAAGTTGCAGGCTAAGATGGGTCTCCTCTCCTCTGTGCCCACGGTCTTCAAAAGCCGCAATCCTATGGAAGGAGATTTGGGTTCAAACACACTGCAAGAGTTATCTCACCCTCACTTTTGAACCTGACCCCAAGTTCTACACCTTCTGTGTTCAGGGGAAAAGCTGGGCTCCCAACAGTTGCTCAGGGCTCACTTCAGAAGGCAGCTGTTAAGATCCTACAAGGAACCTTCTTACAGGAGCCCTGCTAACCCTGGGGTGAGGTTCGAGGCCAGCTCAGAGCCAGTCCTAACTGACTCTCACCAACGTCTGTGCTGTCGTAAGGCAAGGGTATGACATATAGTCTGAGGCAACTGGGAAGGAAAGGTAAAGCGAGGTCTCCTAGGGACTGTAGCCCCCAGCCCTCAGCCAAGCCCTGTTCGGATTCCCAGGGTATTCTAGTTCCTGAGTCAAGGACCTCTCACCCTTCCCCTAATTCCCATTTTCTCTATCCAGCAGACTCAGAGAGGGACTAGAAGAATGTATTTTGGTTGAATGAGTCCATCTCCAAGTATGAACAAGGACCTAACATCTTAGCTGAGATCAGTAGTCCTCAAACCACCTCAGGATCGCCCAGGGGCAGTGGCTAAATGTAAGGTTTCCTAGACCCCACCTCTTGGTATCTAATTATAGGAGTTGCAGAGCAGGACCCAGAACACTGCATGGACAAAGCCTGCCCCTCTCGGGAGAAGGCTGCTAATGGTCACAGGGATGGAGGGCAGTCGTTGCCTTTAGGGGTGATCAGTGGTGAGTCTCATATGCCCCAGTGGATTGCTCTAGACCTATGCTTATGTGGCCAGCCCTGGTTAAACTCAGTGCACCAAAAGCAAATGAAAAGATGTGAAAGTCTTTTTGTAGGGAGGAACAGGGGTTAACTGAGGTGAGGAAGGTAAGAGGGAATGGGGGTGTGAATGATCAGAATGTGTCATATATATGTATAAAGTATCAAAGAATACATTTATTCTTTTTAAAGACCCACTGGGATTTTGATATAGGATTAGGCCACAGGGTTTTTGTTTTTGTTTTTAATGTGAATCTAGAGCGGGGGGGGGGGGTAGCTTGTGAGGACCTGTGTTCAGTTCCCAGAACCCACATAAAAGAGCTGAGTGAGATGATAAAGTTAGAAACCCAGAAGTAGGGAGTCACAGACAGGAGGGATGCCTGGGGCTCCCTGCAGCCATGCTAGCCCAATCCATGAGCCCAGGTTGGTGAGAGACCCTGCCTCCAAAACCAAGGTCAACAGCTCCTGAGAAATAGCACCTCTGGCCTCCACATCCATGCACATGCATGCAGAAGTGTTTGTATGAACATGGACATGTGCACATACAGACACACTCACAGTGTGGATTCATCCAGGATTATCACCGATGCACCAGATGCCATCTGTGCTCTTCGTTTCCAAACGGCGGAGTCCGGTGGACTAAATATCTGATTGGCAGCTTGGACCACACAGGCATGTTCTTCTCAGCACAGGCCTCAGATGGGTGCAGATCTAGCAGGAGTGAGGCCTGGAGACAGATCCTAGGAGCATGTCCAACCTCCCAGCCTTCCACTCCAGAACCTAGGGTTCTCTAGGTCTCAGTGGGTTTGCAGAAGCACTTCTGTGGCAGGGGCTTTTTAAGAGGAAGGAGCAGGCATGTGTGTGCCCTGCTGGGACCTGTTGGACATACTAGAGAGCGTGGCTGCTGGCAACTGCTAGTCTGTAAACCACCCTGTTAAAAGCTGTGAGTGGCCAAAGAGGAGGAAAGGGGACTTTTAGACCGGGCGTGTGCTCTTTGAGTCTCGGAATATCCAAGCCATGGATGAGGACGGAGAGAGGAAGATAACCTGAGAACATGCCTCCTTTAAGAAACTTCACTTTAGAATCATAGGAATTTGCTCTCAGTGGGGATATATATTTTTGTTACATCATGGAAGTGAACAAAGTTAGGCTTGCTTTTTTGGAGATTTGTTTTATAGTCAGCTTTGTCACGAATTCCATAAAGCAAAGACATTCTGCTTTAAAGATTATATGGAGATGCTGGCATCCTAGCACTCTCGTTACAGAGTTAGAGAAAGAGAGACAAAAGTTTTGGCTCACGAATGAAATTCTACTGGTAGAGACTTCAGAGAAGATATGTGCCTTCCTTATATAATGACACATGGATTAATGAAGACACATCCTGAGCCCTGGGCTGTTGAGTCATTGTAGCAACATCACAGACTGTGCTGACAGACAGCAGAGCCTCCTACTTGCCGGGGCTGTATGTCACCACCAACAGATCTGCCATTATGCAGCATATGAATGACCAAATGCTCAGATAGGAGGGGCCAGAACCACGAGTGCCTCCGAGGGAAGCAGAGGGCTCACTCACAGAATACATGACGGCTCAATTGCCTCACCAGTAGGTGAGCTTGGCTCCCTCCACTTAACCCTGATCAGAGATTAAGGGTGGGCTCTGTCCTCAAAAAAAATTAAATTAAAAAAATAAAATAACCCTCGCCAACCTTTTCTATAGGCTGCTGTGGAAGGAACATCATAGCATATTCCTCTAATCAAAAACAGCGCCTTTGTTAAAAATTGTTCTATCTCCCCAGGAATTACTTTTAATGGAAGGAACTTTAGAAGTGCTGGACAAAATTAGAAGCTCTTGTTTTCCACCATAGCTCTGGGAAATTTCCACACTCCTTAATGGGAGGATTCATATGTCCCACCTCACCCCAGGGGCAGAAAGAGCTGACACACTCCTCCCAACAGGTCCATCCTGCAATCCTGAGGGGCACTGGGCAGATGGAGGGGACTCTGCAGACTGCCACATGTGCCCACCACACCTGGAGACCACTGTCCACCCTGCCTGAGCCTGAGCCACATGGACTCTGGTTCCTTTTGTAGACAATAAGAGACAGGAATAATAAGAAATGCCATGCCTTAAGCAACTCCTCACAGTCACCAACCTTTCATTTAACCCACATCATAGAAAGACAGATGCCAATAAAAAAAGAAAGAAAGAAAAGGAGGCATTGGACCTACCCAAGATCACAGAGCCAGGAAGTGGATATGAACCTCGTTCTTCATCTTCCAGTCCACCTTCTGACCAGAACAAACACAAGTAGAAACCCTACATCTGTGTGCTGTAGGGTGGAGATTGTCTCTTTGCTCTCCTGTGGTGCTAAGTTCTTAAGACTAATATACCATGCAGGACTTTGTCAGTGAAAATCCAACAGTTTTGCACATCTCAGCTCCCAATGTATAACACAGGCATTGCTATCATTTAACAGACAGTTGTGGGACAACCACTGCATGTCAAATTTTACTTTAGCCCTGCAGCCCTCGGGTTAATAAGAGACTTTACCCTTTACCCCCAAGAACTCTTAAGCAAATGCTGTTGGGAGAGGTGGATGAGCAGCAGCTATGACACTATGTGATCATTGTAATTGATGTTTGGGCAGCAGCTGGGAGGAAGTGTTGGATGCTGCCTGGAGGGGTCAGGGGATGCTTTCTAGCAGGGATAGCTCTGTGGAGGGTTCTAGGAGAAAGCTAGAAGGGTGCCCCAGCCTCTGCTGGACATCTCCAAAGAACTGCAATAGCCAAGAGCCTGTGGGAGATGGAAAAAGATTACACAAGGGACTCAGGAGGAAACTAAGTTGTGGAAGGTCTTCTGAGTCCTGATGGAGGTTGAAAATCTCCAGTAAGGCCTCTTTAAAGATTAAGAAGTGCTTGGAGATGCCTCCTGAAAGGATGTTGTGGCAACTGTGTGAAGGATGGGCTAGAGGGGTGAGGATGGAGACTTGGACCTGGCCTGCCTGCTGCTGGAGACTGGATGATAAGTGAGGAAGACAGGAGTGCAGAAACATTCTTCAAGAAAGAACTGTGACAGACGCAGCTCCGGGGCTGGGGGGGGG